>JAGSMP010000472.1:0-211335 GCA_029286625.1 Parnassius orleans | reverse complement strand
TCACTCACTTCCTGCGGATGATAATGACGCGAATGAAATTTCGTTTAAATCACTTCAATCAACACCAAATATTGCAAATGATTCTTTATCATGGTCTACGTCATCTGAAGTACTAAATGATGTACCCAAAATATGTACAATATTGTGTAAACGTGTTTTATATAAATATGTGTGTACCAGAATAAAATATATTTCTTGTAAATTTGTGATGTAATTATATAACGAGTAGAAAAACCTTTCCGTGCCTTATGTGCAAATTGAAACTGCATTTATTCTGAAGAAACTAATTCAATAATTTAAGGACGCGTTTGCAAAATTGATAGGTATAGAATCGAACTATTACATTGACACGGGTCACACACACAAGTGTACGCACGGTTAGCTGAGGGTGTGGGAATCGTAATCAAGTAAAAACATTTTGATAATTTGAAAGATTGATTTTTTTTTCTCATTTCTTATACCATACAAAAATATATTACATACGAAATACGAATAGCTGCTCCAGAGACTGCTAGGCACTAGAAGCCCACTAGGCACTAGAAGCCCACTACTAGCAGTGCGATGGTGGCTGTGGACTTTGGGCTGGTTTTGTTAGTTATGATAAGACTTTAGCTTCGGACTTGGTGAAGTGACTTGAAGGTATACTTCGGTGACAGCTACTGGAACTCCTCGACGAGTAGTACCAGTAGCTGTCACCTCGGCACACCTAGTGGTGTGCCGAGTTTGGGCTCGTTTTGTTAGTCATGATGAGAGCTTACCTCCGGACTTGATAGAGTGACCTGATGGTGTACTTCGGTGACTACTGCTGGAATTCCTGGACGAGTAGAACTAGGTGTGCCGAGTTTGGGCTCGTTTTGTTAGTCATGATGAGAGCTTACCTCCGGACTTCATAGAGTGACCTGATGGTGTACTTCGGTGACTACTGCTGGAATTCCTGGACGAGTAGAACTAGGTGTGTGCCGAGTTTGGGCTCGTTTTGTTAGTCATGATGAGAGCTTACCTCGGACTTGATAGAGTGACCTGATGGTGTACTTCGGTGACTACTGCTGGAATTCCTGGACAAGTAGAACTAGGTGTGCCGAGTTTGGGCTCGTTTTGTTAGTCATGATGAGAGCTTACCCTCCGGACTTGATAGAGTGACCTGACGGTGTACTTTGGTGACTACTGCTGGAATTCCTGGACGAGTAGAACTAGGTGTGCCGAGTTTGGGCTCGTTTTGTTAGTCATGATGAGAGCTTACCTCCGGGCTTGATGGAGAGACCTGATGGTGTACTTCGGTGACTACTGCTGGAATTCATGGACGAGTAGAACTTGGTGTGCCGAGTTTGGGCTCGTTTTGTTAGTCGTGATGAGAGCTTACCTCCGGACTTGATAGAGTGACCTGATGGTGTACTTCGGTGACTACTGCTGGAATTCCTGGACGAGTAGAACTAGGTGTGCCGAGTTTGGGCTCGTTTTGTTAGTCATGATGAGAGCTTACCTCCGGACTTGATAGAGTGACCTGATGGTGTACTTCGGTGACTACTGCTGGAATTCCTGGACAAGTAGAACTAGGTGTGCCGAGTTTGGGCTCGTTTTGTTAGTCATGATGAGAGCTTACCTCCGGACTTGATAGAGTGACCTGACGGTGAACTTTGGTGACTACTGCTGGAATTCCTGGACGAGTAGAACTAGGTGTGCCGAGTTTGGGCCCGTTTTGTTAGTTATTATGAGATCTAACGTCCAGGCTTGATGGAGAGACTTGATGGTGTACTTCGGTGACTACTGCTGGAATTCCTGAATGAGTAGAACTATGTGTGCCGACTTTGGGCTCGTTTTGTTAGTTATGATAAGAACTTACCCCCGGACTTGATGGAGTGACAGACACACCTAGTTCTACACGTCCAGGAGTTCCAGAAGTAGTCACCAAAGTACACAATCAGGTCTGTCCATCATGCCCGGAGGTTAGGTTTCATCATAACTAACAAAACGAAGCGAACTCGGCACACCTAGTTCTACTCGTCCAGGAATTCCAGTAATGGTCACCGAAGTACAGCATCAGGTCTGTTTGATTTGGTTTAGTTTTGTCACAAAATGTACCGAAAAACAGCATAATTTCGCCCGATTTGCAAACGCACCCTTAAAATAAAAAAAATTTGTACAACCGACTTCAATATAAATTATTAAGAATAATTCAAAAACTATTGGTCAGACCAAATTTATACGAGACCACATGAGACGCACCAGCTTTCAAATAAGAAAATAATTATCGAAATCGGTTCATGCCGAAAAGTTATGAGGTAATAAACATAAAAAAGGAACATACAGTCGAATTGAGTACCTTCTCCTTTTTGAAAGCAAAAAAAAATATGGAACCTTTAAATAAATACCGAATGTGTGTAAGTGGAAACAGGCTGGACCTTCATGGTTTTTTTTTATAATTTAAATAATAGTTTACGTTTTTCTTTTTTCGCTTTGCCGTTTATCGTTACCGTTACAGCCTTTAAAAGTCCTCTGTTGAACACAGGCTTCCCCCATGGCTTGCGTCATATTTGCCATAGTTACCATGCAGGTGGGTTGGCAACCGCGGTTTTTTTATTATTTTCACTTGTAAGGGAGACGCTGCTGCCCATCTAGTTTGTTTCCCTTGTCGCCTCTTACGACACCCACGGGACGAAATGGAGTAATAGATATTCATCTCCATATTAAAAGTTTTTTTTTAAAATAATATTGAGTTGTTATCCGGAAGATGCTATGATGTCCATATCTGGTTTCAGTTTATCTCTGTCACCTCTCAAGACACCCACGGGACGATATGGGGTAGTGGATATTCTAACACCGCCACTACACGGTCTCATCTCCATATTCATAGTTTTTTTTTTAAATATTGAGTTGTTATCAGGAAGATGCTATGATGTCCATCTCCTGTTTCAGTTTCACTCTGTCACCTCTCAAGACATTCACGAGACGATATGGGGTAGTAGATTGTCTTACACCATCCACACAGCATCATAACTATGTCACGTTCTGATGCTGTGGGGTGGTGTCTGTCTACAAATGGTAGAGCCACGCTCTCACAGAATACCAGCATAAAATTGCAGCTTAATGCTGCTGTGTTTCGTATGGCGAGTGTAGAGAACTGGAGACCCTTTTTACTGATAACGAGACATTCCATCTCAGTCCTCAGGAGTGACAACGCATCTGCATTTTACTTTTTAATTGAGGATGAGGATTCTTAATAGATGTCCATGGGCCACAGCGTTCACTTACTATCAGGTGGACTGTGTGTTCGTATGTCCCCCTTATTCTATTAAAAAAATCAACGAATATCTCAGATCAACACCGGCTTGAAACTATTCAAGTGTGAGGTATGCGAGAAATGCTTTAAGGATCTCCATGAGAAGCGGAGACTGTAGACTGACTATAGACGATAATCCTACTATACCAGACTTGGATCATTTATAAGATATCTTAGAAAAGGAAATATCAATACCCCAATAATAATGCTGAACAGAACGATGCTGAAACAATTAACATTTTAGCTCAAGTGGGTGGAGGTATCAGTGGCTCAACTGAAACCATAGAAGGACCACTTGAAGTGCTAATGTCATATGTTCCTTATGCCCACTTTCACCAACGACCCGTAAGATTTATGGGATCCCTTAGCATATTTAGGGGCCAGTTAGGGGATAGTTTCCGTTTCACCACTTTTAAAGGGTCCGTTACTGACTAAACGATCCCCTAAATTTATGAGATGGATTATTGGTCCCATAAACCTTCACATAAGTAAAAGTGACTTCTAGAGGACAAGATGGACCGTGATCTATTTGATTTTCTTGATAATTTAGACACGACTGATACTATATTTGATATAAATCGTAGTCGAAGACCTAAAATATATCGAAAACGACCAAATTATTTCAACGATTTCGATGAAATAGATTTTTTCCGAATATATAGGTTATCTAAATCAACAGTGATATATTTGTTGGAAAAAATTGAACATATTTTGGAATTTCCTGATAATAGGTGAGTACCTAACTATTTACATAGGTAATTAATTTTAATGTATGTACCATAGTCTGTAATATTATTAAAATTGTAGTTTATTAAATATTTAAGTTAAAGGGTGGGTTCCTACCTTTTCACTTATTACCTATTATACCTAGCTACGAAATAAAGGTAAAAGCATAAAAGGTTACTTTATTGCTCTCCTAACAGTAGCTTTTGAATGGAAAATGAGCCTGTATAGGTAGGCCGTAGGTACCCGTTTGGTGCTAACCTACCTACCATGGTAAGTTGATACCCGAGGTATATCTACTTAAGTTTCTACCTATTTTAATTTGTAGTTTGTGATTCACTTTACTAAGGTACTTGTTTATATTTTTTACAGAAACAATTCCATACCACCCATAAATCAATTATTAATAGCTTTAAGATATTACGCCACAGGCAATCACTTGCTTGCTGTGGCTGATACGGGTGGTACTAGTTTGGCTACATCCAGCCGGATAGTAAAGAGAGTGTCTTAAGCAATTGTATCCCTACGTCGAGAATTCATTATATTTCCTGATACAAACAGAGACCAGAGAGTTAAGATAGACTTCTATGGTATAGCTAGATTCCCTAATGTACTGATTGTACACATGTAAAAATTCAGTCACCAGGTAAATATCTCATTTTGATTTAACTACCTTTCACTAAAAGTTCATTTCTCTTAGTAGTCTATCAAGCAATACTGATGAAGTATTATTTATATCTATAGGTGGAGATGATGCAGAACTATTTAGAAACAGGAAAGGCTACATGTCCATAAATGTCCAAACAATTGCATCAGCAAAGTTGTTGGTGCAGGATGTTGTTGCACGCCGCCAGGCTCTACACATGATTCAGCAATACCAAAATAGCAATATTTATAGAAAGTTTGAAAGAGGGGAGTATGGAGGCAGCCATTTACTTGGGGATAGTGGCTATCCCTTAAAGGTAAAATAAAAAATAACCAGAATAATAATAATAATCTTTATTAAAACTTATATAGGTTACAAAAAGAATTACAAAAATTACAAACAAAAAGAATAATAACATCATTCTGCAGATATTTGCTAGCAAATTTACATGCAAGCATTCAAATATTGATTAAATAAATACATATTATTTAATAAAATGATTATGCATGGGTAAGGGATATTTAATTAATAAAAAGTACACTTAAACTAGTTATTTGCAGAACCATTTTTAGGTATTCCTGATATATTTTGAAAGTTTAAGGTATGACCTGGAATAGAAAAGAAATATTTTACATCATATAAATTACATTATTATATACAATATTTTAAAACATTTTATTTTTAGCCTCATCTCTTGACACCTTATCTCAACCCTACAACAAGTGGAGAACGAAAATATAATGAGGCCCACATTAGAACAAGAAATGTGGTGGAACGGCAATATGGTGTGCTAAAGTAAAGGTTTCCAGTACTTGCGGTTGGAATTCGTTTAGCTTTAAACAATGCCATTAATGTCATTATAGCTTGCTGTATCTTGCATAATATATGCATATTAAGAAATGAGCAACAGCCTGTGAATAATGATGATGTGCCTAACCTGGAAGAGCTAATTACAAGGGGACAAATAAATAATATGCCATTTTCTGACAGACCTTTGTCATATGGATTTCGAGAAATCAAATTACCCAATATTTTGATAATTTATAAATATTTAATTTATTATGTAATATATATAGTAATTTCACCAATAAGTAAAACACATACCTTTTAGTTGGTTGCATACTTCAGTTTTAATTTCAATTCCTTTCTAGCTGTTTCTAACTGCAGCTGGTACAATTCCCTTTAAATTTTATTTCTTCTTTTAACATTTTAATTTTAAATCCTCCACAATAGCCTTTTAGAATTCAAATCTTTAAAACTTCCACAGTGTTGAAACAACTTCAGCTTTATCATTATTTTCTTTGATTATGGTCGCCTTTTCCATATAGGTGTGGACTTTATAAATTGAGATGATGTTGGTGATGACAGTGTTGGAGCAATGTCATTATTATTCCCAACATCCTTAATTTCAATATTTTCCACATTGCTTGTATTGCACTAAAATTGTAACAAAACAAATTCTAATATAAAAATCACAGTGTAAGTATAATATAACCATACAGTGGGTTGACACCTATACAAATGACAGAAATAATTTTGTATTGAAAATTCTGCCAGTTTAGTTCATCTTGTCTTTGTCGCCCTGCAGTGTTTCTCTGTCTAGCCCTCTATTGAACTACTGGTAGGAAAGAAAGTATCTCCTTAGACTGTGATAAAATAATAACTCTCACAAACATAATAATATACATAACTTGTATATAATATTATAATATGTAACAAACTTATTGCCCTGATTTCTACTACGGCATTTGGACTATTTGTCAGTCAGTTTCTAATTTTAATATACCTACATAATAGAGAATTCTATAAATACTTACATTTTCATTTTGAAATATTAAAATTTCCATTGTCTCATCACCAAGTATTGGTAATGAACTGGCTTCAGTAATTTGGTCAGCATCTGAATCCTGGACATCAGTTATGCCTGTACATGCTCGGCCCATCAAGTCACTGACTTGTTCCAGAATTGTATCTGTCTTAACACATGATGGGCCACCTCCTGTGCCATTGTGACTGCTTTTGCTGAGTGCTTTGTATAATTTCGCATCAGTCTTCATTTTCTCCCAGACTCTCATAAGAGATTCTTTACTTCTGAAATGTTAGTGGTAGGTTATTAAAAGGCAATTCAGTACGAACAACATAGTAGATAAAGATATTAATGTACTGAGAATGTAGGTATTAGGTAGGTAACTTCTCATTCAAGTAAGTAAATAGAAACTCTAATACACACATTACATATACAAAATCAAGATAATAATAACTATTTACAGCTATAAAGTATGGATGTAAAGGCAAACTTTAAAACAACTACAACTATTAAACAAAAGGTTTATTTTTATCAATAACTTACCTAGCCGTAGTTCCTGTGGAATTAAATCTTGTGCACAAATTCACCCACGCTTCATTCTTCGCTTGATTTGTTGTACCGTCCGTCTTTTTATTTAATATTACATTTTTAAAAGTATTCATTAACTTTACAAGTTTATCCTTTTCATCAAACGTGAAATTTTGACATCGCTTTCTCTTATTTTCGGCCATAATTATAAAATAAAAAGTTAGAAACGAGTTACCTATGTATTTTAAAGCAAATTACAAATTAACCCAACCAGGGTGATGCAACTTTGTATGAAAGCTGAAAAATCTGCACACAATCATGATTTTGTCAATGTGCATGTTGGGCTTGGAAAAAATAAAGCGAGAAAAAAATATCGCTGTTTCTTTCCTTCATGTTGTTTTAAATTGCCATTTTAAAAATTAGATACAAAAATTCATATTCAAAAATTTTGATTCTGTGTTAAGCTTTTTGGTTTGCTCTTTAAAGTATAATTACATACATATTACTCTGAGATTTGCACAATTAATTTACCTATTAATTGATTAAAATTAAATTATTAAATATTAGCAGAATTCTATCAAAAGAAGCCATGAATTAATAGAAGAAAAAAATGACATTTGTTTGTCAACGTCTTTCATATTGAAAAAATATTTTCTGAAATTTATTCAAATTTATTTCATAGATTTAGATTTTAATATTTATTATTGATTTTTGCTTAAATTTAGTTATTATGGGCTCAGAATACTTCATTTTCGTTTGTAGGCGAATACACAGTCATAATATCGTCGTGAATATACAGTAAAGATTTTTTGTGAGATGTTAACTCTGTATAAGATGTTGACTATAAATGAATTGATTATTACAAAATTTTATGCACGATGTGTGATCATCATCGAAAGTAAGTTAAGTGTTGTGCAAATAAAAAGCACAAAATCATCTGATCACTTTCTGCAGGTTTCCTATAATAGGAAAAGAATAAGTTTTTCTTGACAATATTGTGGTAAGCTTATAGACATTTTGATTTTATTGACCGTTATTTGTAGGTATTATTACTATATTGACTCGAATTGTATCTGTTTCAGATCACGTATTTCGGCTGAGTTAAGTTTTCACCATGAGAATTTTGCTGATTTAAATTTACGTTAATGTTCTGTGAAGAATAACTCTCTGACAATAATCAGTAACAAGCGTGGAAATATTATGTGCAAAAGCAATAAAAAACATCAATAATAATGTATATTTTATAAAACAATCTGTCTTCCAGAAAATAAAATTGCATAACTATACATATTTATAGTTTTATTTTATCTCACATACTAATCTAAAGTATATTCGAGTAATTTTGGTGCAACCTCTCCAATGTATGGGAATTTACCCTATAGGTTTGTGAGGCTTGAGCCAAAATTACTCAACTCTATAAATAAAAAGTTCAAAGTACAAAATACAAAGGTTTGAAATTCCCGCTAAAAAAGTTTTATATGGGCGCTCACCGTAGCGCTTTTAGTGTACACTCATAAAGACGTGTCTCCGTTTTTTAGTATGAAGTTGGCGTTCTTCTCTTGGTAGAGAGTAATTGTGTTCTGTAAACCCAACGGAAACACCACGAAAACTAGCACACTTGCAGAGACAGATGCCAAACAGTCAATGCACAGATAAAACAGAGTGTCAAATACGGTGTCTTGTCAAACATAGACTAAAAATATGATATTTTTATTGAAATGATGAAAATGAAAACATCTATCAGTCAAAATATGAAAGAATTAAGTTCTTCATTAAAATAATACATGAATACGTAGTTTTTGTATTAATATATCATTTCCGATAAAACCGGTAACTACAACTGGGTATAAAGCACTATCGTCGTAAAAAATCGGTCGCATAAGGAGGGGTCCCCTAGCTATGGATCCGTTGCGTTCGAGAAAACAAATTTTAGTTATGGGTTGGTTTAGGGGACCTTTTAGCTTAGCGGTCGTCTAACTATGTGATTGTTTAGGGGATGTTGGTGAAATTGGGCATTAAGTGGAGTCAGATACTGATGAAACTGTATGGACTGTGGATTCACAGCTCAGTCAACTTTCTGAAGAAGAATAATATTAATATGGAATATAAATTAAAGCTCTAGATTATATTTAACAATAGAAAGTTATTTCTGAACAGGAAAGACGTAGAGTACTACACGTCAATACATAGACTTAGAATATACTGGCGTAAGTATATTCTAAGTCTATGCGTCAACATGAAGTTATATAATATAGAGACTTTTGAGGGCTGTAGAGATCTGTTTACTTTTTTTTAATTTTTAATGAATATCGGCACTCCGATACATTAGTTACAGCCGGATTTCCTACGGTGTCAAAATTATACCGACGGTAGGCTGTTTAAAGGTATAAGGGGATTAAATATACATATAAAACGATGCCACAGTAAAAGTATTTCGGCTTGACACCCTTCCGTAGAAATTCAAAACTCTATTAGTAATATCCCCAATGACACAACATTTTTTCGGAACAATTGTACAATTATCATAGTAATGTACCAGTGGTTAGTACAATTCCCAGAGGTGCGAGGATGCCACTTGCTAAAGCATTGTCATGCACTATTCAAATTTGTTTTACTAATTGTGAAAAGAGTTGACAAAAATTATTTACTTTCGCGTATTCCCATTTTTATTTCAATAAAACAATAAATAAATCAATTAAGTCTCAACTAAAAGAGACATCTTTTCAAAATTTAGATTACCCAATTAATACTCATTTATCTCGACCTCATCCTAAATTTGATTTAAAAAAAGTAGTTGTTTCGAAAGTAATGGATGACGACTTAAAAATGCATCCCGTATTCCAGATGACATCCTGACGCCTCGTAATGTCGAAGCTCTTGAAGGCCTTTGTCAGAAGCATCCTTCGGTCAATTCTTCTCAGAGTTTACCGCTGCCTCCCAACACTTCTATGCAACTTTTACAAATTTCTGAAAAAGACACTCGACGCAATCTTGTCATTTTCGAATGGCTCTGCTGGCGGCATATACGGTATTACGCCTCAACATCTCAAAGATCTTGTAAGCGCGTCTGCCGGTGACGCCAGTAGAGTACTTCTTAATGACATTACAAAATTATGTCATTTTATGCTTTCTGGTAATGTTAATCCCAATTTCATTCCCTTCTTATATGGGGCAAGATTGTGTGCCTTCAAAAAAAAAAAAAAGGATAACGGTATCCGTCCTATTGCCTTTGGTTCCACATTTCGACGCTTAACTTCAAAATTAGCTTGCAGGCACATAATCTCTAACCTTAAGACAAAATTTCAGCCTACTCAACTAGGCTTTGGCACTAAAGGTGGCTGTGAGGCGGCGGTACATTCAGTGCGTACTTTTTTTTAAAATTCTAATGAGATGTTCTTGTGAAGATTGACCTTAGGAAATACTTTTAACTCTATCGATAGGGTAACCCTGCTAAAGAAGTGGCTAACAATACTCCGAAATTTATCATTACGTTTGGCAATGTTTGGCGTTACTCACTTTTGCGGCCTTTCATCTCAAGGGTATCTCGTTTAGAGTCGCTAAATTAAGTACCTAAATGGCGCAAATATGAGTCATTGAGAAATGGCTACATATTTGTGCCATTTGCTGTAGAGACTTTCGGTCCGTGGTCGGTTTCACGTGCGGTGATGTTCTTAAAGGAACTGTATCCGCGACTGGTCGTTGCTGCTGGTGATAAGAGGGCTGGTTCTTTTCTCACTCAAAGGCTAGCCATTCAGCGAGGAAACGCAGCCAGCGTTCTTGTCACGATACCACGGGGAGTAGGACTGTATGACAATTTAAATTTTTAGTTTTAGTTTTTCTTATTATAGTTTTTTTTTAATATTGTGTGTAACCTTTTACTTAGATTTAATTTTATACTATGTTTTAACTAAAGTTTTTGAAAGGGTTTTAGGGCAAGGAAGTATCCGCCGCGCGTGTTGGCGCACTTTACATGTCTTCGAAAAATATTTTTTTTCTTATGCCACAAAGCATGGTCCTGAGGTTTTTTTTATAGGATAGGGTGACAAACGAGCACATAGTCCACCTGATGCTAAGTGGTTGCTGTGACCCACAGACATCTACATCTATCCTCAATATAGAATCAAAATGCAGATGCGTTGTCACCCGTGAGGACTAAGATGCAATGCCTCTTTTCCAGTAAAAAGGGTCTCCGGTTCTCTACACTCACCATACGAAACACAGCAGTGTTAAGCTGCTATAATTAATTGGGGGATGCTCCACATCCCCCAAATTAATATTTGGGAGTCTATAAATATCAAGCAGACAAAGTCATGCAACGAGACGCACGTCATCCACGTTTAAAATATCTACGTTGAATGAATACCGACGAATAAGTAAACGCGTCGTACTCGTGCACGAATAACTCTGCGAGGTGCTCGTGTCGATAATTAAACGTTGCATCAGTTACTGTACTTTTTTGCCCTAGATTATTATAAATTAGGGGGAGTTTTGGCGGGAACTTGACCGGCGGCGGATTGTTGCTCCTGTATTATTGTTTAAATAATGGTTTGAAGTAGATTTTGATATGTAAAAGTGGTGCGATTTTGTGTATTATATGTCTGCACATGTAAATTATCAGTGGGAACAAGTGCTCCGATGGGAATGTGAATCACAAGTTCAGGTGTCTGTCTGCTTATACTTCTTGAGATACTATCGCCAACTGTCTGTTGGCTCACGTTGCCGTCATAATCTCCCAAAAACTACGCAATGTGACGCATCAACATAACGTAATAAAGAATTATTATCACTTGATACTGCGATAAATGAAGATATGGCTTAAAATACAAGCATCCAAGCCAAAATCTTAATAATAAAAAAATAAAAGAGAAGAAAAGGGCGGGAATATGAACTGAGAAAGCGCGATTTCTTTCAAACTCAAATTATTTTGCTAAAACCTAATTTCATTTTTTTTAGTTTAAATCTTGTAAATACAGAATAATTAATAGTCTTGTAAATAATTATCATGTTAAATACTGAGGCCGTGGGTGATATCCTCCCGGCCAGCAAAGGCCCGCTCCTCTCAGGGAAACGTGCTAGAAGAATGGACTCCCAGGATACAGGCGATGTAAACAGCGGCGGGGGTGAGGACTATTTTTTGAAACCAAATTATAAAAGACTATCCTGAAAAGTCTACTAACAATGAATTTAAAGTTTTTGAAAGTTAATAACGAAAGGCTGGGCAATAAGAATCCAATATATCTGAACCATGTTTTTAAAACAGACAAAAAAGTGGCCACCATTTATAGAGTGAACAAAAGAAAAACAAAAACCCCGTTGGTCGTTTCAGGGACGTATAGGTGTACACATAGGCATGGAAATATTGATAATGAATTTTTTTTTGTTGCTATAAATGGAATTTTGAGTTTCTAATCAGATAACTTACTAAATTTAATATTTCTAAAAATGTTATTTGCTTCTGAACTTACCGACACACGCTGACATATTATCTACGGCAGCTGTGAGGTCACTGACACGGCCGCCACAAAGCAAGCCGCTGCGCGGCGCGAGCATTCCCAAGGTTTTTGTGTAAGTCTATACCTATTAATACAATTTAAAATTGATAGAAATAATAATGAAAAGAGTTTTTAATAATGCGCTTGCAGTTTACGGAAATACCATTTCTCTTCTTGAATACCTAATAATATTTATAATGTTCTTATTTATTTTGATTTATAATAACTTACAAAAATCATTTTACGAAGTTACATAACAAGAAATATTTATAGTCCCGCTACGTAAATGACGATGTTTTGACGAGTTCTAAGTTTCCGAAAATAGGTAGGTATGTTGAGATCAAAAATACGTTGTTCATTCATTCATTATAATCTATTAAAGTCAACTGTAGGCCTCCCCACAGATAACCTCATAAGGGGGCTATTTGCCATAGTTTCTACTTTTGGCAGGCGGGTTGGCAACCGCAGTTTTTTACTTTGGATCTAGTTGTTGTTAGGACGTCTTCTGGTTTCACTCTGCCGCCTTTTACCACACCCAGGGGATGGTAGAAGATATCCTTTCACCGCCAATACATATTGTTATTGAATACTTATGTTATAATTTCCACTTTATTAATATTTAATAATATAATAAGAGCGATCAATGATTAATTTGAAACGTGTAATTATTTGTAGGAGAAATTTCATAGGTATTTTTCATATGTAACAGATTTTTTTTTTAAATAGATCCACATTAAAAGAATATAATAAACAAAATAAAATTACTATAAAATAAGCGACGTTTCGCGCGCTTCTCAAACTCAAACCCGTTACCCGCTCGTCGTCGTAGGACCTAAGTATAGGAAAACCCCCAAAATATACGCGCACTTAGGTAGCATCCAGTATATGCCGACTGACTTATTTTGATCCCGTATTTTTTTCTGCCTACCTAATATTCATTAGTTATTTAAAAACATGGAAAGTTTAATAAACATAAAACTTTGTTACGATTCAGTCAAGAAAAGAAATAAAAATACGGGTTGTTTATCAATGATCAATTAAAAAATGTCCTATGTTAATTAAGGTTTATGTATTTTCTTTACATGCATTGAACGTGTTGAAAATATTCAGTAATAATTATTAAAATTATCAATAAGATCTAAAAATAAGGGAGCCAGTGAATCACAAAGATGGGAGCCCCAAACAGTATGATGCATATTAAAATCTCCTAAAATAACCATAGGAGGTGACAGAGAAGAAATAAGTGTTGCAAGTTCTGTTCAGACATTTACATCAGGATTAGGAATGTAAACAGAGAGAATAGAGATATAAAGGGCCTTAATAGCAATAGCATTTATTGCTGGACTATGAGAAGGGAGAGAAGTTTGTGAAAATGTAACTGTTCTTGAAATGAAAATAAAAGTACCAGCACGACCATAACTCCTATCATCCCGGAGGCATGCATAGCCTGAAACCCTAAAATGAGACTCAGGCCTAAGCCACGTCTCCTGGATGGCAAGAATGAAGGGATGAAATTTATTAATGAGGTAAATGAGTTCATTTTTTTTAATTTCTAATGCTCCGACAATTCCATTGAAGAATTGTTTCGACTGCGTATGTTACGGGCTAAGAAGGAAAGCTCAGTAAGTTTCTGACGTAAATTACATGGAAGTTCAGTATCACTAAAACGGGATAACATACTAATAAGCATGGAAATTAATAGCTCAAAAAGGTTATCATTTGGGAAAATAGAATTTTTCTCTGTTATGGCACATTCATTAGATAAAGAAGAGGAAGGGGTTTCCCTAACTGCATGATGAGCAGATTTATCATATCCAATACCTGATGCTGGATTCGGAGAATGTCTGGGAATGAAAATAGTTTTTCTATGGGAGGAGATTTGGGATGAGGAAGGTAATGATAGAGATGGATCACTTGATACAGTATGGGAGATTTGTTGGATATTAGGATTGAGAGCTCTTGTGGTGTCTGCAAAAGATCTTCTCACTGGACGGAATCTTGCTGAGGATTCCAAGTAAGAAATATTTTCTAGAGACATTACTAATTTTAGAGATTTTTGTCTGGAGTGTTCAGGGCAAGAAGGATCTATTGCTGAATGGGAACCAGAGCAAAATAAGCAAGTAGGAGTTAGGCGAGAACATGAAACTCCTTCATGGTTTTGAGCGCATATAAAACAGTGAGGGGAAGACCTACACTGGGAAGTTACATGACCAAATCGGCAACATTTATGGCATTGGATGATAGGTAAAACATAGGTCTCTATGGGCAATGATGTATAGACAGTAAATATGAGTTGGTAATTTTTGTCCTGAGTAAGTCAAAACAACAGTCTGAGTGGGATGGAATCCAAATTGGATTACTGCTCTCGTTAACATATCGTCTATTCAGTCGGCGTGCCTTGATAACTTTACCAAAACCAGAGGGGACTAATGGAAGTGACTAATTCTTCTAATGTCCACTTTACAGGAACCTGTCTAACTATTCCCATTCGAGTGACATTTTATGATTCAGTTTCATATTTGGCTGCCGAAAGGGATGGATGAGTGATAAAAGTATTGGCATCGGCTGCACTTTTAAATTTAACAGATATTCTGTTGCGTCCTACTCGCTTGACGCCATCGCAAACAATATTTTTGATATTATTGTGAAAAAGGAAGTGAACAAATTTAATAGGTTTTAACACTGTTCCGGATGATGTCATTCGCTATTTTACTCACATGAACTATAAAAGGTGAAGCATCCTCATCAGAGTATTTAGACTTTTTTTCAATATAATCAGGGTGGGTATATATAGATTGGGTCGATGGTAAAGTTTGTGCTGGGTTTATTATCAACCTTTTTTCTGGGCTAATTGTATCACTACTGCTTTGTGGTCGTTTGCGATTAATTTGCTCAATGTTACTCTTATCCACTGATATGAGAGGGCGAGGATTACCGGGAACCCCATCGGGATCGTGAGGATCCTCCTCCATTTTATTTAAGGAAATCCATAGACTTAGAATATACTGGCGTATAGACCACCTGACAGCCCGAAAACGCGTGACCAATTTTGATTTGTCATTGTGTGCGTTATATTTTACTTAAAAGGACTATCGAAAATGATTGTTAAGGAAGCGGTAAAAAGATTATAAAAAATTGTTTAGTGCATGAAGTTGAATAACTTCAAAAATTAACTGAATTTTACCATGATAGTTCTAAAATAATTAAAAAATATTCATAAACGATGTTCCTGGGAATAAGCTGAACCTACCTGCCTTTTCTTGGATTTTAATTCAAATGTATAAAATCCCAGGTGACTTTACCGAAAAATTTAAAAAAACTCCCCAATAATCAGATCAGAATGTTGTATTTTCGAGCTATGATCTTTGGAGAAAAATATTAACTGCTGTGGGCAGTTTCCCCGGGATTTATTTTTTTAAATATTGTTAATATAAATAGGTAGATAGATAACTAAGTATATATCTATTTATATTTTATATATTTTATAAAATGTTTTGATGGGGAAACAAAAACGGGGACACGGAATACATAATGGCTGCCTTATTTTTCATATAAGTATTACTTGTGATAATTACAAACATTTAATAATTAATAATTAAATACATTATAGAAGTTTATTTTAACATTCGACTTAAGTATGAATGTAGACTTAATAATTTAAGGAAGGAAACTTGTAGGAATCAGTTAAATAAGATTGCTCTGTTTAAAGGCCAATAAGTTTATGAGGCATCATCATGCTTCATGTAAACTTATTATCATTTTAGCTGCATGAATTTTAAAAACATAATGATCTTAACACAGTAAAGTGCACTAAGTGTCTGAGGATACAGATGCACTCTCTATTCTCTCAATCTCGGTATGTTAAGAAAATGGTCACTCATTCATGGACTGACCGCGGCAAGTGCAACTTAATTTCGCAGATCTATTGATTTGCGCAGCTATTACTTAACCACAAGTTCCTATTCTCTAGGACTAACGCTGTAGGGGATGAACCATGCTATTTAAGCCCTCGCGACAATGTCGTCGGCCATCAAGCTTGAATCGGGCATTGACCGTTGTGAGTATCAAATACTATGGAATTTATACTATCACTTCTCATGCGCGGTCGTCTAGTAGCGCTTGAGGAGCATTACTAAATATCTATACTTAACTACGCTAAAAGTTTTATCGTTATGATTTGGGAATATAATCCGAAGTTCCGAAGCTCCGCTCAACCCCTTGGGGAAAATAGCATGATGCTATGAATATTGTACTAGTGTGACCGTGAGGCTGTGCGGTTGGTTAAGCAAGGTTATACATTTATTTTGGTTGATAAATAGATACTTAGTTGGGTTCATAATGGCTTAAAGAGGATAATCTCAAGATTTTTTTTTGTCTTTAATGTACTACAGTTTTATAATGTATGAAAATCTGTCTCTATATTTATCTAAAGTTTTGAAAGTTATATTTTTGAAGTCTTATTATAACAATATTTTACTTACTGGTACAAATAATGTAAGAATGGCTACTTTTAATAAAATTGTTTTTATTCTACTTTTTCTTTTATACTTCTCAAGTAAATGTTTGCTGCAAATTGTTGAGTTCTTCTTTGCATTCCAACCAACCCGTCCAATGAACCTTAACCACTTTTTCTAATTATAGAATCCGGAGGGAATCTGTTTGAAAAACGGCAAAATAAAATTACATTTTAGAACGCAAACCGAGGATTTATTTTCTTGTTGTGTAGGCCAGTCTATCAATTCATTATAAACATTCAAGATAAATATCGACGTTAATTTTGATATAGTTGAGTCAATCCCTAGCGTACATGTAAAATATTTTGTATAAAAATGTATTTACCAAATTCATGCAAATTATCAACAACGTGACTTTTTTCTTTGCAAAATATCAAAATTAACAAAATAATTGAATATATTCTATATTTTAAACAGTATGTAACATAAATTTTAACCAAAAATAAACGCGTCATAACATTGACGACGTCTTGAGAATTTACCTGTGATATGTGAAATAATCAGGATTATTTATATTATTAACAGCACAGTCACTCACGGAACAATTAACCATTTTGGAAAAAGTTATTTACTAAAATAACCACTACTATATTTTAAAATTACAAAATATTTCAGAGCTATTTTTGTGTGAATTGTGCCGACCTGTCATTCAAAATCGGTTACAGAGTCATGAGATTTGGTATCCTTTTCTATCTTGCATTTTTGCCATAAGGAATTTTCTTCTCCCTTGCACACTATGTTGGTCTATACGCTAGTATATCCTAAGTCTATGAGGAAATCACATATAAGGCCGGCCACATACATACGGAATTCCGAATCGGAATATCGAAACGGAATCCCGAAACGGAATTCCGTGAACACATCACACACATACGTTTATTTCCGTTCGGAATAACAAAGGTCAGTTGAGAGAGGTTAGCCATTGAGTCTAGACATTCTGCCAGCGAATAATGACGACGATTTTCTGATTGCGATTCCATTGTTGCTGTATCATTGTTACTGGGTGCATCCCCTTATCACCCTAAGCTTGCAATATAGTCAGTATTATGTAAAAAGATCTATCTATCCAGAGATATATTTTAAATATGGATGTCTGTAAACTCTTTCGACGAATTATTAAATAAAATAAGATGAAAGGTTACGAAAAGCTATAAACCTATATGATTAAATGTAAAAACATACATAAACACACCTACTCGCTTCGGTCGTGCGACGAACACTGAGCGCGTTCCGTACGGAATTTACGTATGTGTGTTGCGACTCGTACAAAATCTATGGAAGACTTGCGTTCGGAGCGGCTTTTTTCCGTTCGGGATTCCGAACGCACAGGCGGTCATACGGAATCTCGAATCGGAGAAATTCCGTACGGAAAAATTCCGTACGTATGTGGCGGGTCATAGATTTTATATGGACTTGCTGCGTTCGGAATCTCGAATCGGAATATCGAAACGGAATCCCGAAATGGAATTCCGTATGTATGTGGCCGGCCTAAATCTAAATTTCCAATGAACACTTACTTTTAAAACCATAACCAACACAAATTAAGATTAATTAAAGCAAATCAACAGTTCTGTAATTTAAAAAAAAAAAGCCTAAAATAGCACGAAACTTATTATCTCACTCCACTCCAACTCGACAATCTCATGTTTATTTATGACTTAAAAAAATGATTTGGCAGGAAGAGATCCGGTATATATTACCCTACTCTATGGATCCGCCATTTATAGCCTGCTTTATTGCTATTAGCAGATTTGATTCTGTCAAATTGATATTTGACTGTGTCAATGCTGTCACTGCCTGTGCATTGTAATATATTTGAAAACTCCGGTTTATTGATGAAAAAGTGAATTCATTTATATTAAAGCTATAGGAAACAGGAATGGCCTTTAGTGAAGTTTGTAGAATTTGCTTATGCGTTAATGTACGCATGTTTGTACTAAAGAAGACTAGTCTCCGAAATTTGTACAAAACATTGACGAACAGTTTTGTAAGTTTGTTAATATTTTTTATTTTCTTATTATTGCAAATTAAAGTTGCGGTAATTTGTTGTTATTGCCGGAGAAATACATTATAACTTGCTTGATATAAAATGCGATAGATCGGGGCTAGGCTAAGGTGCAGCGTTAAATATAGTGCAACCAGACAAATGCAACCAGAATCTGAAAAACAACAATTAGCTTGAAATCCTACTACGTACTAGAAGAGACACCGACACCGAGATTTAGATGTTTGCGTTAGAGCCCACGGGCTCAACTTACTGAGTGTGCCATAAAAGATACCTTGTGCCTCCTTCCACGCGACCCGCATTGCTGCATAGATATATTCGCGGTGTCTGTTCTAGTACATATTACTGAGTATTACTGCGATTTTCTGTCGAGAAATTAACATCCACCCTGGGTTGGTCTTTCACCCACTTAAAGCCCTTCTATCGGACTATTAAAGTGGGAGATTAGAGTGCACATGTGCTTACAGACACAGGAATTCCCTCACTCCCATATCCCCTCATGTGTCAAGACGCCCGAGGTGGGTCGCATGCCCGTATGTTAGCCGACCCCGTGTGGCCATTTGCGATTAAATATGCCTTGTCTTTAATCTATGTTGTTCAAAGATAAAACTCTGTTTTAATCTTTGAACAACATAGATTAAAGACAAGGCTGTAATGTAACGTTATCAAACGTATTTAAATTGAACATTTTCGATTATTTTAACCGGTTTTTGATTTCCTGCGTAAAAGGAGGTAGATATTAAAAAGTTTAAGGTGTGAAAAAAATGTATTGAAGGAGTGTGATTTTTTAATTTCCTTTGATATAATGTTGTATTGTTATGCGAATAAAACAAATACCTTTTTATATAATGGCTTAATTTCATAATCCTTACACTTTATGTACAAGAAATCGGCAAAATTATGTAATGCAATTTTGAAATGAGATTGATAATATTATAAAAATAGAATTTAATATTTATAAAGAAGAATCAAATATCTTAATTCATAATGAATCTATGCCTATAAGTTTTATATATAGCTGGCATACAAAAGTAAAAAGATACCATTGTTTACATTACTGCCTAGAGGTATTGCGTGACCTCCTGAAGGGCCCCTGACACTTGAAGGGGCACATTTCTCATATTCCTATCAGACAGAAATCAGAGAAGGGAATAATGTGCACATGTGCTTGCTTACATACACATGCAATATAATGCTGTCCTGTCCATTATGACCGAAATTCTGTTTGTAGGACATTATATTATTATTTTATATGTAGTGGAGCCACGCAGCAGCTAAATTATGGTTGTATCACAGGTTTGTCAGCTCTACCAGGGTGGTACCATGCTCGTTCAGAATACCATCATAAAATAGCAGCTTAATGCTGCTCTGATGTGTATTGAGAACCGGATATCCTTTTAACTGAGGCGAGGTGTTCCATCTTGGTCCTTAGGGGTGACAGCACATCTGCATTTTGATTCTTAATTGGGGATAAATTGTAGATGTCTAGGGGCATTCACTTACCGTCAGGTGGACTGTGTGCTCGGTTGTCACACTTAATGTATAAAAACAAATTTTTAACAGGCCTGCAGTTGATGCAACTGATATAAGCTTCAAACCTGTAGTTGTTCTCTTTTATATGTTTATCCACTTTTCTACAGACTTCAAAAAGGAGACGGTACTCAATTCGACTGTATGTTTTTTATTTTTATGTGTGTTACCTCATAACTTTTTTCTGGGTGAACCGATTTCGATGATTCTTTTTTTATTTGTAAGCTGGTACTTCTCATGTATAATAATAATAATAATAAAGCCTTTATTTTCCGAAATAATTTACATATTACATGTTGTAGCTGTAACTTTAGCCAAACTAAAAAAAGAATTAAAAAAAGAAAGTACAGCATTATATAAACTTAAACTACACTTGCATTACAAAATGTCTCTTATTTCAGTGTGTCTTTCGACAAAGGCCTCCTCCAACTCTATCCACTGTTTTCGGTCTGCCACTACTCTTATCCAAAGGGGTCCTAAGATCAATTTTAGGTCATCCTCCCATCTTCTTGCTTTACGACCTTGGCTCCTAGTGCTGTTCCTTGGGTACCAAACTGTCACCTGTTTGCTCCACTTTTCCTTTTTGCAGCGGAGCATATGTCCAGTCCATCTCCATTTAAGTTGATCAATATGTGACAGTATGTCTGTTAATTTCGTTTTGCGCCTGATGTCTATACTTCTCACTTTGTCCATTAGTTTCAAACCTAACATGCTTCTTTCCATGCTTCTCTGACATCTTACTAGTTTGTCCCTATGGCGTTTTGTCAAAGCCCAGGTTTCGCAGCCATATGTAATGCAGGGTAGGATGCAGGTATCGAAAGTTTTCTTCTTGATCTTCATGCCCAGTTCCTTGCTTTTCATGATTTCTTTCAAGGCCCAATACTTCTTCCACCCAGTCGCAATTCTTTTGTCTATTTCTTTGGACATTTGGTCATTTGGCGATATTATCTGGCCTAGATACACATATTCCTCTACATATTCAAGTTTCTGTCCGTTGATGGTTATGTCTATGGGTATTGAGTTGGTCATCATTTTAGTCTTGCTTATGTTAATTTCTAGACCTACTTCTCTACTTCTGTTTACTAGGGAGTGTATCATGGATTCCAGTGTAAGTGGGTCTTCTTCCATTATAACCAGGTCGTCTGCAAATCTCAGATGACTCAATCGTGTTCCGTTTATGTTTAGTCCCAGATGTGTCCATTCCAATTTCCTAAACATTTGCTCAAGCACTGCTGTAAACAGCTTTGGTGAGAGTGGGTCACCTTGCCTGACGCCCCTATTGATTGGGAAAACATCTCCTGTAGATTCTAGTCTGGTTCTGGCTTTACTTTCACTATAAATATTTTTGATAATATTAATATAGGCATTTTGGATCCCCTGCTCTTTTAGACTCTGCCATACCGATTCGTGTTTAAGGCTGTCGAAAGCTTTGGCATAATCTATAAAGGCCAGGTAAATGGTTTTGTTGTATTCATTGTATTTCTGTATGAGCTGTTTTTTTTTTATAGGAGAGGGGGCAAACGAGCATGCGGCTCACCTGATGGTAAGTGACTACCGCCGCCCATGAACAACTGCAACACCAGGGGAACCAGAGGAATTGCAGATGCGTTGCCGACCTTTTAAAAAGGAGTAGGCTCTTTTCTTGAAGGTCCCCAAGTCGTATTGGTCCGGAAAAATCGCTGGTGGTAAACTATTCCACAAGGAAGTTGTGCGAGGAAGAAAACATCTTCTAAATCGCACAGTGGTGGACCGCCAATCATCCAGATGGTGTGGATGGTATCGGGAGTTCTGCCGCGATGTGCGTTCGTGAAATGTGGCGGCTGGGATTAATCCGAACAATTCCTCAGAGCACTCCCGTGGTAAATGCGAAAGAAAATGCAAAGAGATGCAACATCTCTTCACAGCGCCAATGAATCGAGCCGATCGGAAAGGACTCGGTCGTCGACGATTCGAGCCGCTCTGCGCTGGATGCGGTCAAGTGGAAGGAGCTGGCACTGGGGAGCCCCAGCCCAGAGATGGGAACAGTATTCCATGTGAGGCCGAACCTGCGCCTTGTAAAGTTGCAGGCGTTGTGCCGGCATGAAATACTGACCCGCTCTGCTGAGCACGCCAAGCTTTTTAGAAGCCAATTTGGCCTTCTCTTCCAAGTGCACTCACACCGCGGGATGGCCGGCGGTGTGTTCTCCCCGTCATCCAGAGTCGAGTCAGAGCACATAGGCAGAATTGGCGAGAAACTAGTTCGCCTTCCTTCGGGAACCTGTGCATTCTGGTCTCTCGCCAAGGCTGTCCAAGGGAATTTCTGTAAGCCATCACTACCATCTCTGCACAGGGAGGACGACTCACTGGCCCACGCCGCAAAAGAGAAAGCCGACCTTTTAGGCTCACTTTTTGCGTCCAACTCGTTTGTTTGACTGTATGTATATGATCAATTGTACTAAAGTCTTTCCTGAACCCTGCCTGTTCCACAGGTTGATTTTCGTCGAGTATGAGTGATATTCTGTCTAGGATCACTTTAGCGAAGACTTTATATACATTTGAGATGAGAGAAATGGGTCTATAATTTCCTATATCATCTTTTGGGCCCTTTTTGTGTAGGAGTATTATATGTGATTCTGCCCATTGGCTCGGAATGCTGCCGGTATTTAGAGTCTCATTGAAGACTTTTGTTAGTATTGGACTTACTTCATTAATTTTCCCTCTCATAAGTTCGTTTGTGATTCTGTCTGGACCAGGAGCTTTTTCCATCTTTTGACTTTTTATAGATTTTTCTACTACCTTTATTAATATTTCTGGTATAACTTCTACGTCATCGATCCTATGCTTTTGTATATCTTTATATTCTTTATCTGGATATTGTATTTTTGGCTGATTTGGACTGTGTTCTTTGTATAGTATGCGATAATAGTTGGTAGCTATATTTTGGATTTTGCTGTGAGAGGTAGTTGGCAGGGTTTTGTCTCTTAACTTTGGTATCCATACTTTTCCCTGTTCTCGAAGTTCATTGAGCGCTTTTTTTCATGCCTCCCGTTTTGCTAATGTGATTCTCTAGGGTTTTGATTCTTCTATTTTTCCTGTTAATCCTCATATTTTCGCGAATCTGTTTGCTAAGGTTAGAAATTTCTTTTTGATTATGTTTCTTATCTTTTTTCTTTATTAAATTTCTTCTGTCTTCAATTAGTTTTAAAGTTTTTTCACTTAGGTAGGATTTTTGACCCTTGTGTATTTGTATTTTTGCCTGTTCTTTGAGTTTGTTTTATATTTTTTTTATATTTTTCGTTAAGGTCTATATCTGAGGCAACTACTTCCATTAGGTCTTCTATGGTTTCGTTTGGGTTCCTCTTTCTACTAATTGTTTGTAAGCAGTTCATTTGAGTTACTATTGGTCTAGATTTTTTTGTACCACTTTCATTGAGACAGCTGCATACCATACGGTGGTTAGTATTGAAGTTTAGATTTTGTATTATTCCCGTATCACTAAATGACCTAACTTTGTTGGTAATTATGTAGTCGATTTCGTTTCTAGTCTTACCATCTGGAGACATCCAAGTCCATTTGTTTTTGGGTTTTTTGCGGAACATGGAATTTAGAAGTGTTAAGTTTTTCTCTAGCATGAATTCTACCAATTTTTCTCCGTTTTTGCTTCTTTTGCCACTTCCGTATTTCCCTATTATGTGTTCTTCCCCAGCTAATCGGGCGCCGACTTGAGCATTGAAGTCACCCATAAGTACTATATTGTTTTCAGAATATTTTTCAGTAATTTAGCTAAGTTTGTCGTAAAAATTATCTATGTCTGTTTTTGTTGCTTGTTCTGTCGGCGAGTATACTTGGATGATTGTCCATTTTTTCGGGTGTTTTGGTAAGTTTATATGAATTGCCGCTATTCTATCTGATACCCCTTCGAACCCAATGATCTGGCTTTTAAGGACGCGTTTGCAAAATTGATAGGTATAGAATTGAACTATTACATTGACACGGGTCACACACACAAGTGTACGCACAGTTAGCTGCGGGTGTGGGAATCGTAATCAAGTAAAAACATTTTGATAATTTGAAAGATTGATTTTTTTTCTCATTTCTTATACCTACAAAAATATATTACATACGAAATACGAATAGCTGCTCCAGAGACTGCTAGGCACTAGATGCCCACTACTAGCAGTGAGATGGTGGCTGTGGACTTTGGGCTGGTTTTGTTAGTTATGATAAGACTTTAGCTTCGGACTTGGTGAAGTGACTTGAAGGTATACTTCGGTGACAGCTACTGGAACTCCTCGACGAGTAGTATTAGGTGTGCCGAGTTTGGGCTCGTTTTGTTAGTCATAATGAGAGCTTACCTCCGGACTTGATAGAGTGACCTGATGGTGTACTTCGGTGACTACTGCTGGAATTCCTGGACGAGTAGAACTAGGTGTGCCGAGTTTGGGCTCGTTTTGTAAGTCATCATGAGAGCTTACCTCCGGACTTGATAGAGTGACCTGATGGTGTACTTCGGTGACTACTGCTGGAATTCCTGGACGAGTAGAACTAGGTGTGACGAGTTTGGGCTCGTTTTGTTAGTTATGATTAGACCTAAGCTCCGGGCTTGATGGAGAGACCTGATGGTGTACTTTGGTGACTACTGCTGGAATTCCTGGACGAGTAGAACTAGGTGTGCCGAGTTTGGGCTCGTTTTGTTAGTGTTATTATGAGACCTAACGTCCAGGCTTGATGGCGAGACTTGATGGTGTACTTCGGTGACTACTGCTGGAATTCCTGGACGAGTAGAACTTGGTGTGCAGAGTTTGGGCTCGTTTTGTTAGTCATGATGAGAGCTTACCTCCAGACTTAATAGAATGACCTGATGGGGTACTTCGGTGACTACTGCTGGAATTCCTGGACAAGTAGAACTAGGTGTGCCGAGTTTGGGCTCGTTTTGTTAGTTATTATGAGACCTAACGTCCAGGCTTGATGGAGAGACTTGATGGTGTACTTCAGTGACTACTGCTGGAATTCCTGGACGAGTAGAACTTGGTGTGCCGAGTTTGGGCTCGTTTTCTTAGTTATTATGATACCTAACCTCCAGGCTTGATGGAGACTTGATGGTGTGTAGGTGCCTGCTGGAACTCCTGGATGAGTAGAACTATGTGTACCGAGTTTGGGCTCGTTTTGTTAGTTATGATAGAACTTACCCCGGACTTGATGGAGTGACAGACACACCTAGTTCTACTCGTCCAGGAGTTCCAGTAGTCACAAAAGTACACCATCAGGTCTGTCAATCGTGCCCGGAGGTTAGGTTTCATCATAACTAACAAAACGAGCCCAAACTTGCACCTAGTTCTCGTCCAGGAGTTCAATGGTCACCGAAATACACCATCAGGTCTCTCATCAAGTCCGGAGGTAAAGTCTCATCGTAACTAACAAAACGAGCCCAAACTGGCACCTAGTTCTCGTCCAGGAGTTCCAGTAATGGTCACTGGTACACCATCAGGTCTCATCAAGTCCGGAGGTAAAGTCTCATCATAAGTAAAACAGGCCCAAACTTGGCACACCTAGTTCTACTCGTCCAGGAGTTCAGTAATGGTCACCGAAATACACCATCAGGTCTCCATCAAGTCCGAGGTAAAGTCTCATCGTAACTAACAAAACGAGCCCAAACTTGCACACCTAGTTCTACTCGTCCAGGAGTTCCAGTAATGGTCACTGGTACACCATCAGGTCTCATCAAGTCCGGAGGTAAAGTCTCATCATAAGTAAAAACGAGCCCAAACTCTGCACACCTAGTTCTACTCGTCCAGGAGTTCAGTAATGGTCACCGAAGTACACCATCAGGTCTCTCCTTCAAGTCCGGAGGTAAAGTCTCATCATAACTAACAAAACGAGCCCAAACTGGCACACCTAGTTCTACTCGACTAGGAGTTCAGTAGCAGTCACCGATGAACACTTTCAGATCACTCCATAAAGTCCAAGACGAATAGGCATTTATATAATTATTTATATATATAAATCCCACTTACTTTCAGCGAAACAAAATATAACAAAAATGTGTGATTATAGAAATAATAATATTATTTTGCCTTGTCAAGTACCTATGTATCAAATTCGAATATTTTGTGTATGTATTGTATATACAGCGATCTTTTTCGGCTGCTGCAATCAGGCAGGCGATACAGTATCCACTCATGACGGCGACCGAGCGCGGACTGAGGTTTCGTCGAAATTTTTGTACAATAAATCAAAACAGGCACCAAAAATAAAATAAACCTTATTGCAATCCATTATGATTCATCCGTATTAGCAAAATATGTGAAAATATAAGCATCAGTCTTTATTTTTTTTACGACTATTTGTGACATTTTGATAAAAAGTAAACACCACTATTTTTTATTGAATATGTCTGCCTACTTATAGTATTTTTAGAAATCTTAATATATGTTGATAATAGAACAAAAATGTACCTAAACATGAGCCGGTATCGTTAATTTTGTAGTAAATGGCTAGGGAAGATCGTATTTACAATATAAAAAACTATTATTTTCAACAAAAAAGTCACCACCATTTGAAGATGAAGAACCATTCTATACGTGGTAGCAATTAGCTATGTTTGATTTGGTTTAGTTTTGTCACAAAATGTACCGAAAAACAGCATAATTTCGCCCGATTTGCGAACGCACCCTTAAGGTTTAGCTTAACAAAAAATCCTACTCCTCTTTGTCCAGCGACTTCGCCTTTGTGGTACATAATAAATTCGCTTCGCTCTTCTATTCCTTCCCCTAATCTTCGCATCTCGCTTATGCCCAAAATGTCCCACTTGATGTTTTTAATAGCTAACTCTAGCTCTTGCAAACTTTCCGGTGTTCTCAAGGTTCGTGTGTTTAGTGTACATAGGTATAGATTACTTCGTTTTTGTTTCCCTTTTCTTGTATTGGATTTAGTTGGCAGATTTGTTGGAGGGTGGTGGTCGGCTTCCCCCACGGTGACCGGCCGGCTTGGGGGAATTTTCTTTAGTTTTTCTTGCGGTTATATTTTTTGTTTTGTCTGTATGTTGGTTCCGGTTGGAAAAGGCCCTTACTTGTTTTTTGGCAGTTCTGACATCGAGGCAGATCTTTCGCGTACTACATATGAAGGGATGCTTGGTTTAATTACTTCCTTTGTTGAACTTAGAGATGTCTTTACTTTCTCAGTATTTAACTTGTTTAATTTTTTCTGGGATGGAGTGGTTGGCGATCCTGAAATCTCTCTCTTCCTTTTTTCGCGGTTGGTGGTCCCTGATTTTTTCACAATTAGCTTGTCGTATTTTATAAACGCTATGTTTCCATTTTCTCTTTCTGCTTCCACTTTTGGTTGTAGCTGTTTGCGTATTTCAAGGACTTCCTTGGGGAAGTCCTCTTTGACATATACATTTGTGGGAAGGTTACGCTTGTTTCTCAAAATAAGATGTTTCTTCCAAGTAGTTGTTAGAGATATTATCACCGGACGATTTTTATCAGATTGTGCTCCAATTCTTCTGATATCACTTATTTCTTGGCTATCTAAGTGTGTTCCTGATTCCGCTGTAATATCCTTTACATAATCGACTAACTCCAATTCTGTTTTTCCCTTTTCTTCAATGCCGAAAAAAACCAAATTTTTCCTACGTTTTTTTTTTCCAAGAATGTTATTTTTTGTTCCAAATTTGTGACTTTAGTTTTAAGGTTGTTATTTTCTTCTCTCAGCATTTTCATCTTTTCGTCTAAGGCTTCTATGACATTTTTCGTTATTTCTTTTGTTAATGTTATTGTTTGTTCATTGAACTTTTCATTTATTTTACAGAGAAAGATTTCCATTTGTTTATCCATTTTGATGTTGGGTAATTTAATGTTGTACAGTGGTAACACTTTTGTATAATGGTAAGATGATTCTTTTGTTTTTGTGGCCACACTATCGACAGTTGTCTATGGCTATCAATGTCAGATGTCACTGTCAGTTTGATTTGTTTGGTTGGTACCACTTAAAGTCTTGGTGTGTATTCAATTTTGAGGTTATAATGATCGCTGGACCGCTTGGGGAAATCACACTTAAATATAGTTGTTCCACTTTAAATTCTTGCTTGGGCAGCACTTGCGTTCGATTTCTCGAAAACCCGAATGTATTTTATGTTCACTTTGCCACTTTTTGCACTAGTAATTTGAAAATATCTGCAGAGCTCACTTTTGTACGTGTTAACACTCGTCACCGGAACCGGAACTTCTCATGTGGTCCCATATAAATTTGATCAAGGTCTGACCAATAGTTTTTGAGTTATTCTTAATAATTTATATTGAAGTCGGTTGTACAAAATTTTTAATTTTAAATTATGTTGGTAGCTTGTTCCATACTTAAGCCACTCTTTAGTTAAAATAGGTGAGTTATTAGGTGACACGGCTTATTAGTCATTATGAAGTGATGCCCCTAACATGTGTGTTGTTTGAGTACTGGAATAATAGTTAGTCAATATTTTCTATATCATAGTGTTTTTATATTATTTTATAGGTTTCAATCAAGTGTCCTCATTCTCTGTGATCTTTCATAGTATGTTTTCAATGATCTAGAAACTTTAGAATATCTGTGTTGAAGCTTCTCCTGGAACTCAATATAATTTGGAATGCATATACAATGCACATTACATAAACAGTTAAAAAAATTACAAATTTATTAAATAAATTAAATTAACCATATTGAATAAAATTATCTTATTATACCAATCCACAATTTCATAAATTTATGTACATACAATAATACATAGTTTAATGTTAAAATTTGAAAGTAGGTTTAGTAAGATTGAATTTTTAGAGCACCATAGACCACATACATACCCTTCGGCAAATTGTACAGAAGTTCGAGGAGTACAATTTGCCACTATGTCTGGCGTATGTGGACTATGAGAAAGCCTTTGATTCCGTCGAAATTTGGGCGGTGCTGCAGTCCCTTCAGCGGTGTCAAGTTGACTGTCAGTATATCGAAGTGCTGAAGTGCTTGTACAGTAGGGCTACTATGGCTATCTGAGTACAGAACCAGAGTACGAAACCTATCCAACTGCAGAGAGGTGTAAGACAGGGTGACGTAATATCCCCGAAACTTCACCGCTGCATTGGAAGACGTTTTCAAGCTACTGGACTGGAAAGGATACGGTATTAACGTCAATGGCGAGTACATCACTCACCTTCGATTTGCCGACGATATAGTCCTTATGGCAGAATCGCTGGAGGACCTAAGCACTATAACAATGACCTCAATAGTGTCTCCCAACGGATAGGTCTCAAGATGAACATGGATAAAACAAAAATCATGTTTAATGTCCATGTCACACCTATGCCGGTAGTTGTTGGGAGCAAGTTGTTGACGAATATGTTTACCTGGGATAAATAGTCCGACTAGGTAAGTCCAACTTCGACCGAGAGGTCAATCGACGGATTCAACTCGGCTGGGCAGCGTTCGGGAGATTACGACCCATCTTCTCATCAGGCATACCTCAAAACCTCAAAACTAAATAGTACAACCAGTGCGTGTTGCCAGTGATGACATATGGAACTGAGACGTGGTCCTTCACTACTGGCCGTATGAGGAAGCTCAAGGTCGCTCAGCGAGCTATGGAGAGGGCTATGCTATAGGCTATGGGTTTCTCTGCGTGATAAACTTAGAAATGAGGATATCTGCAGTAGAACCAGAGTAACCGACATAACCCAAAGGATTAGTAAGCTGAAGTGGCAATGAGACGGCCATATAGCTCGAAGAACCGACAACCGTTGGGGAAGAAAGGTTCTCGAGTGGCAGCCTCGTACCGGCAGGCGAAGTGTAGGGTGTCCCCCCACTAGATGGAGTGACGACCTGGTAAGACATGCAGGAAATCAATGGATGCAGGTGGCTCGGGACCGTGCTTTGTGGCATTCCGTGGGGGAGGCCTATGTTCAGCAGTGGACTTGTGAAGGGCTGTAATGATGAAACTTGAAAATACCTCTGTCAGGGTCCCAAGAGACGGAATCCACTGCTTTTAATTTTATCTGTTAATGTCATGCAGACTCCTACTTACTTGACGTTGTTAACGGTACTAACTAGGCGAGCACAGGATGCGTTCGGCGGAGGCGATAGGGGTAGTCATAAGCAAACTTCCTGCGTGCGGCTAATAGCTAGCAGAGCTATCAAGAGATGGGGAAACATAATTCTCGAGTGGTAGCCTCATACTGGTAAACAAATTGTAGAGTGGCCCCCCACTAGATAGTGGCAATCTGGTAACACAGGAAGTCGATGGATGTAGGTGGCTTAGGACTGTGTTGTTGCAGTGATGATGATTCACTAGGTGGTAGGACTTTTTTCTGCTTAGGAGTCTGTCTGGTTGGTTATCATCCTCTTACCTATTTCTGCCACCAAGCAGCAGCATGTGTCCCGGTGTGAAAGACATTGAGAGCCAGTATAATAACAGGCTGGGAAGCATTACATCTTAGTCCTCAGAGGTAACATCGCATCTGTAGCCTTAGCTTGAAGTTCGTTGCAGGTGCATATGGGCTGCAGGAGCCACTTACCATCAGGTGGATTGTAAGTTTATTTGTCACTTCAATGTTATAAAAAAAAATGAAAATTTTGAAGAGGATTGTGGTAGCCAGTAGATTTTATTACAAACTTGTATATTTAAGTAACTTTCCATATTTCTGACAAACTTTCATATTTTCAGATAGATGAGAATGAGGGTCCCATAATTCTCTGTTTCGCCTGTCATGCAAGACTCATTCGATGCAGAACATTACAACAACAGGCTATTGAGTCAAATGCAGTTCTGGAACAGTTGCTTGCAGGAGGGTCCATGGTATTATCCATTCCATCCATCAAAACCTATAAAAGTCCCTCATAGATTGCTTCATTGGAGGGATTTCAACCACATACATATCCTTCGGCAAATTGTACAGAAGACCGAAGAGTACAATCTGCCACTTTGTCTTGCGTATGTGGACTATGAGAAAACCAAAAAAGTCCCTCATAGATTTTGCCAAATTTGCCATGCTTGGCAGGTTGGCAACAGCAGTTTATATTAGTCTGAGTTATTATCAGCCCAACTCCTGTTTATGTTTCCCTCTGTTGCCTCTTACGACATCCATTCCGTGGGTAGGTATATAGGGTAGTGGATATTCTTACACCACCACTACACGGTCCACGGTATTATACTTCTTATTAATAGTAGTTCACTGCTTGATGGTTCATTCCCATTATAATGAAGTATTTGCCTTAATCATCACTTGGCAGGCACCTTGATGATCACTACCTGTCTCGCGCCTTCTATGCTGCTTCCCGTTGCTATATGGGAGAATGATTTTTTTTCTACTGCATAGTTAAGTTTGTCCTTCAATCCAACTAACTTACTTTTTCGTTAGAGCACTGTTCTATATTTTACGAATTACAGTAAATTAAGTACTTATTTTTACAAAAACAATTATAAAACTGTTTATACTGTAATAGTATATAAACGAAATGTTATCTAATAGGTATGTCGGAAATTCAACAGAGGATCCCTCTCGCTCACTCTCGATCCAACCGGTATTTTACAGACGCACCTACAGGTAATATTTCTCAGTAAACAAAAATAGATCTTAGTCAATTTACGGCATTCGTGAATCTGATTGGAGAAATTGTTGAGACTCGATTCTTGGGGTGGATAAGTATCTACATTCTTATTTAAGTTTATTCGGAACTTGCCTTTTTGAAATTTTTTTGAAGCCACCTATGCCGTTTTTTAACATACTTTCCGATTTCAGTTGACTTTTCGCTTTGGTTTTATTTTTAGGATGTGAGTACAAGGAGTGATCCAAAAGTAATTATTGATAATGAATGTTAAACACGGTGATTATTGTTAAAAAAATAATTTATTTTTCTACATAGTCTCCTAACAAGTCAATACATTTAGTCCATTTTTGTTCTAAACCCAGAATTCCCGTAGAAAAAAAATCTTTATCTTGACCCTCCAAAAAAACTCTCAACAGCGTTCATCACTTCGCTATCGTCTGCAAATTTCTTGCCTCGAAGGTGTTCCTAGAGCCGAGGAAATAGATAGAAGTCACTGGGACGAATAGGGCGGATGTTCGAACAGTTCAAATCCCGTTTCTTGAATGGCAGGCATCGCAACCCTGCGGCTTTGTGAGCCGGAACGTTGTCTTGGTGAAACAGCACTCCTGCTCGCAATTTGCCGCGTCTTTTTCTTTAATAGCCTCCTGCAATCTTCTTATTTGGCCTGCGTAGTCGAGAGTATAAGCCCGAAATAATGGCTCCCTTTTCCAAATATTCCATTATCCAACCGGAACCTTAATGAAAAATCGAATTTAGAAATACGATTTTTCATTAAGGTTCCGGTTCCATTTTTTTTAATTCTCTCCACTGTTTTCCAATAGACTTTTTTAACTTTCATGCAAGTCTTTTCATTGTTGCTCGGCGTCTAGCTTGGATTGTTAAGTATTTTACATTAGTGCCTGCCAGTATCTGGAGACCTTCCGTACAGGCCCTGACGTTTGGCACGTAAAAAATAAAATGACCTAGCGCTTGACGGGTTAGCAAAAATCAATATTTAAGATTAACTGAGAGGTGTAGCATAATGCTATACTATTCCTATACTATTCCTCATTAATCTGGCTATAATATACAAAAAGATTTTTTTAAAATTCAATTCAAAAAAAAAATTCTTTTTTATTCCTTTTTTTTTCCTTCTCAGTGTTTACATGTATTTTTGTTGGTAAATGTTATGTACGCTTGTTATTGATATACATATCAGTGAGCGTGTTACTTTTTATATAATCTAGTGTTAATATTTAATATGTATATTGTAAGTGTGCTTAGGAAATAAAATAAAATAAATCGGACTGGTAGTTCCAGAGATTGGCGTGTTTAAACAAACAAACAACAAAAAAAACCCTTTCACTTTATTATATTAGTATAGATTACAAAGTTATAATGCAGTCGTTGTGTTATTTTCATGTTATTTTTATGTTTATGTCATGTTCTCTTACTCCCTAGGTGTCGTTCCAAGCTCATGGAAGACAGCCTTAGTGCATTCGATCCCTAAAAAAGGCTGGGACCTATCCAAATACAGGCCTATCGCCGTCACACACTTGTTCTCCAAAATAATGGAATCCATTATTAACTGCCAGCTCACGCGGCACCTTGAAGAACATAAGCTGATTAGTGACCTTCAATACGGTTTCCGTCGAAGCTGTTAGGATCGATAGAACGGAAACGGCGTGTATGTATGTTTGTATACATACATACAAAATACATACATACATACATACTTACTTACAAAATTAACTATTTTATGGGTGCCAGTGGAGAACGGATCTGGGTTGCTAGCGTACTGTGAAATTTTACGGCAAACTCCTAGCCCCCGAGCTACCAGGCCTAGTTTTGAATCTTTGTATGGCCTGCAAATAATTCTTCTATCTTAATCTTCCCGTAAACTTCCACTGCTGAACATGGAAGGATCTCTCCCGTTGTAGGGAGGATTTGCCTTGAGCGTCACGCTTGGCATAGGATTGACAATCGCAGAACCAGACGTCATCACCTCTGGCAATGTTGCCTGTCGCCGCTATGGATATTTTACATCTGAAGTAAACGAGGTGGTTATACCGCCATCTGTCTGAAGCCATTAGATATTTCTGGCAAACCCATAGTCACCTCTTACGAAACCCACGGGATAAAATGTGATGATGAATTCTCTTATGCCGCACTTACACGCCAACTTCGACTGTACTGTGTGTATAGCTTGTGTACAGCGATTATTAGATTAATGTAATTATAACATGGTCAGTAGAATCATTATTTTCCTCTAAAAGTGAATATGAGAGACATTATTCGGAGTTATTGGCTAAAATACTTTATATCTAGCAACGTAATTTAGTATAGTTATGTAAAATACTATAATTTCTTTATTTATCCCTGGGTTAACTGATAGAGATTGCCATAAGGCATAAACTCCGCCCATTGTAAACCGTTTAAGGTGTCTTGCAATAAAGATGCAATAACTTACAATAAATAAAAAGATTAACTTCGACAAATAATTTTTCAGAAACTTCTGAGAAGAAGATTAAATCAAATTCTACTGATTGTAACATAAACGATGTTCGTCAAGAAAACCTCGATTTTGCAGGCTCTGCTATTAAGTCAAACCCTAAAATGAAAAAAGATAATCAACCAATTAATAAAAAAGGAAAGCATCCTGGAAAGATTATGAAAAAGAAAATTTTGAAACAAAAGTGTGTAAATATACGTAAGAAAAAAACATCTGGGACGTCAACTAAATACATTTTTGAATGTGATGGTTGTAGTAAAAAATGTTCAACAAAAGACATTCTCGCCAAACACATTTCATACAGTCACAAGACGCAAAAGAACTCAGACACCACTGCAGTTCGGACACAAGTAGAACAAACTCCAGTACCACAACAAACAGAAATATTTAATTGTGATATTTGCGAATTTAAAACATCTCAAAAACGTTACATTTTGGCACATCTTAAAGCGCACGTCGCTAAACAAATGTACTGTTGTAATAATTGTGAATATAAATGTATTAGAAAAAGTGAGTTGCGAAGGCATACGAGAGTACATACTGGAGAAAAACCTTTTTCGTGTTATATCTGTGAACATAGATTTATTAGTAAAAGTGATTTGCAAACCCATATGAAAATACACACCGGTGAAAAACCGTTTTCGTGTAATATCTGTGAATATAGATGTATTACAAAAAGTCGTTTGCAAAGACATATGAAAATACATAGTGGAGAAAAACCTTTTTCGTGTAATATCTGTGAATATAGATGTATTATAAAAAGTAATTTGCGAACACATATGAAAATACATACTGGAGAAAAACCTTTTTCGTGTAATATCTGTGAATATAGATGTATTATAAAAAGTAATTTGCGAACACATATGAAAATACATACTGGAGAAAAACCTTTTTCGTGTAATATCTGTGAATTTAGATGTAATACAAAAAGTAATTTGCGAACACATATGAAAATACACGCCGGTGGAAGACCGTTTTCGTGTAATATCTGTGAATATAGATGTATTACAAAAAGTCATTTGCAAATACATATGAAAATACATATTGGAGAAAAACCTTTTTCGTGTAATATCTGTGAATATAGATGTATTACAAAAAGTCGTTTGCAAAGACATATGAAAATACATAGTGGAGAAAAACCTTTTTCGTGTAATATCTGTGAATATAATTGTATTACAAAAAGTACTTTGAAAAGACATATGAATATACATACTGGAGAAAAACCTTTTTCGTGTAATATCTGTGAATATAATTGTATTACAAAAAGTACTTTGAAAAGACATATGAAAATACATACTGGAGAAAAACCTTTTTCATGTAATATCTGTGAATTTAGATGTAATACAAAAAGTAATTTGCGAACACATATGAAAATACACGCCGGTGAAAAACCGTTTTCGTGTAATATCTGTGAATATAGATGTATTACAAAAGTTCAATATCAAAGGCATATGAAAATACACACCGGTGAAAAACCTTTTTCGTGTAATAGCTGTGAATATAGATGTATTAGAAAAAGTGATTTGCAAACTCATATGAAAATACATACTGGAGAAAAATCTTTTTCGTGTAATATCTGTGAACATAGATGTATTACAAAAAGTCATTTGCAAATACATATGAAAATACATACTGGAGAAAAACCTTTTTCGTGTAATATCTGTGAGTATAGATGTAGTATAAAAAGTAATTTGCGAACACATATGAAAATACATACTGGAGAAAAACCTTTTTCGTGTAATATCTGTGAATATAGATGTATTATAAAAAGTAATTTGCGAACACATATGAAAATACATACTGGAGAAAAACCTTTTTCGTGTAATATCTGTGAATATAGATGTATTACAAAAAGTCATTTGCGAACACATATGAAAATACATACCGGTGAAAAACCTTTTTCGTGTAATATCTGTGAATATAGATGTATAACAAAAGGTAATTTGCAAACACATTTAAAAATACACACTGGAGCAAAACCTTTTTCGTGAGGTATCAGGCAAAATATGTACAATACTTTGTAAACGTGTTTTATATAAATATGTGTGTACCAGATAAAAATATATTTTTTGTGAGTTTGTGATGTAATTATATAACGAGTAGAAAAACCTTTCCGTACCTTATGTGCAAATTGAAACTGCATTTATTCTGAAGAAGCTAATTCAATACCTAATTTAAAATGATGTACAACCGACTTCAATATAAATTATTAAGAATAATTCAAAAACTATTGGTCAGACCAAATTTATACGGGACCACATGAGACGCACCAGCTTTCAAATAAAAAAAAGAATTATCGAAATCGGTTCATGCACAGAAAAATTATGAGGTAACAAACATAAAAAAGGAACATACAGTCGAATTGAGTACTTCCTTCTTTTTGAAGTCGGTAGAAAGCCAAAAAAAAATGGAACCTTAAAATAAATACCGAATGTGTGAATGGAGGTTAGTGGAAACGGACTAGACCTTCATGTTTTTTTTTTAATTTCAATGATAGTTTTTCATTTTCGCTTTGCCGGTTATCGTTACCGTTACAGCCTTTAAAACTACTCTGTTGAACACAGGCTTCCCCCATGGCTTGCGTCATATCGGTTGGTTGGCAACCGCGGTTTTTTTATTATTTTCAGTTGTAAGGAAGACGCTGCTGCCCATCTAGTTTGTTTCCCTTGTCGCCTCTTAGGACACCCACGGGACGATATGGGGTAGTAGATTGTCTTACACCATCCACACAGCATCATAACTATGTCACGTTCTGATGCTGTGTGGTGGTGTCTGTCTACAAATGGTAGAGCCACGCTCTCACAGAATACCAGCATAAAATTGCAGCTTAATGCTGCTGTGTTTCGTATGGCGAGTGTAGAGAACTGGAGACCCTTTTTACTGATAACGAGGCATTCCATCTCAGTCCTCAGGTGTGACAACGCATCTGCATTTTACTTTTTAATTGAGGATGAGGATTCTTAATAGATGTCCATGGGCCACAGCGTTCACTTACTATCATGTGGACTGTGTGCTCGTATGTTCCCCTTATTCTATTAAAAAAATCAACGAATATCTCAAATCCACACCGGCTTGGAACCATTCAAGTGTGAGGTATGCGAGAAATGCTTTAAGGATCTCCATGAGAAGCGGCACCACTTTACATACGTTCATTTGAAGAAGCCGTGGCAGAAACGCGAAGAAAGAAGTCGACGAAGTCGCGACAAGTCAGTATTGTTACGTGCGGAGTGCGGATGTCATGAGGTCATGGTTGAATAGGGGCAAAAAGTTCTCATTACACTCCTAGGGGGTCAAAATGACCAAAAACCAAAAAAATGGGGGTGGCTCGAACTTTAGTCATAGTCAGTTTGAATAGCCTATCATGTAGAGGATGTCATGGGGGTCATGGTTGTATAGGGGCAAAATGTTCTCATTACACTCCTAAGGGGTCAAAATGGCCAAAAACTAAAAAATTAAAAATTCTTATTTCGGCTATAACTCCGCCTCCTTCGGAGGTTCTTACACAGTCTTTACTTCCCGCATCCCACTTGTTACACCAAAGAAATCACCTGACTCTATAGACGATAATCCTACTATACCCATTGAGTTATAATGTACTACGTACTAGAGGAGACGCATCAACTTGATTGTTTGTACAGGTCCCGTCACGTCAAAAGAACGCTGAGCGACAGTGGAGGGGTGTGTCTGCGCATAGGTACAGTCGCGTTCTAAAGAACTAGATGGTACTAGGCTATTGTTTTATAATATATGAGTAATTAATTGTAACAGAAACAGAAACTTTTTTTATTCAATATAGACTATAAATAATACTTATTGAAAGTCACTCTTTTGTTTAATTACCACTGGTTCGAAAAAAAAACCTCTGACCTGGGAAGAACCAGCAAGAAACCCAGCGGGACTTTTTTTTTTAAATAACAGCTTACAATCATGTATGTTACACAATTAACCACACAAAACAAATTAGAAATAGCTTGTACTACTAGCTTGTGTTTGTTCCTAGTATTTACAGAATGAATATCACTTATTTTTGTATAACTACTTTTATTTTTGTGTACGTACATTACACACTGGTAAGATTTCTAATCTTTTTTACAGCATATGCTGCAGAACTAAGTCTGCTTGCTAACTTTGATATATGGGGGCTCCATTGAAGCTTCGCGTCTAGTGTGATTCCAAGAAAATTGGTTGTATCGACAAGACTCAGTTCCTCCTCATTTAAAATTACATTAGTATTTAATTGTCTGACATTTGGAGTCATGAACTTCATATATTTCGTTTTAGTGCTATTTAAATGCAAGTTATTAACATTAAACCAATTCACTAATTTGGATATAGCATTATTTACTTCGTCATATTTTAATAATTGTCGTTTTAATTTGAAAATTAATGAAGTATCATCAGCAAATAATACTATATTATGGTTATCCCCTACTATGTAAGGTAAGTCATTAATATATACAAGAAACAGAAAGGGGCCGAGAATTGAGCCTTGAGGCACGCCCATTTGTACTATCGACCCGGAAGAGCTCATACTATTAATGACAACTTTTTGCGTTCTGTTACTTAAATATGAAACAATTAATTTAAGAGCATTACTTCTTACACCGTAGTGTTGTAGTTTCCTGATTAATGTTTCATGGTGAACACAATCGAAGGCTTTGGATAGGTCACAGAATATACCCAAAGCATCCTGTGAGTTCTCCCATGCATTGAAAATATATTTAATCAGCTCAACACCAGCATCAGTTGTCGAGCGACCTCTTGTGAAACCGAATTGATTTTTATGAAGTAAATTATTAACATTAAAAAAAATTAACAATTGATCAAGAATAATTTTACTTAGTGTTGGCAGTACAGTTATGGGTCTAAAATTGGCGGGGTCTAATGTACTACCAGATTTAAATAAAGGTATTACTTTACTATGCTTCATCAAATCAGGAAACACACCATATTCGATACTAGTATTAAAAATAATAGCTAGTTGAGGCGCGATTATATCGATTATAGACGCAATAACTTTAACGGAAATCCCCCACAGATCCGCAGTTTTCTTAATATCAATAGTTTTAAAATATTTTACAATATCTTTTGATTATATTTTATGATATGTAAAATTCTTTGTACACGCATTTACATTTTGTTTAAGTAATGTTTCGGCGACGGCAGGAGAAGAATTCAGTGACTTAAGATTGGAATATCCGTAAAAAAATTCTCAAAACATTGCAACATCCTAATCTGATTCCGTTAATTTGTTGTTAAAACTTAACAGGTAGTTTGAATTGCGAGAGTTGACCTTAACAGTTTCACTGTTAATGGAGTATATCCACGTCATTTTAATTTTATTAGAAGCCCTCTTAATTTTGTTGCTCAAATGCAAAGACTTAGCTTTGGAGTACACTCCTTTAAATATTTTTGAATATTTTTTTACATATTCCCTAAATTCGACGCTAGGATTATATGACCTTTCATGGTAAAGTTCATATAACCTTTGTCTGCTCTTATGGACTCCTACTGTCGCCCAGTCATTGAAAGCCTTCCGACTGTTCAAGGAGAATGTTTTAGAAGTAAAAATATTATCAAATTCATTGCAAATAAGTTTAAACACTGTTCCATACAAAAAATTAGGATCATTTTGCCATGAAAGTGATGGAAGTTTCTTCACTATGTTACTTCTAAACTTCTCCAAGCGACGTGCATTTACAGGAACCAACACAATTTTCTCATCTACTTGCTTTTTGTGAACATAAGGTAACGAAACTAACTGTCCACAGTGATCAGAACTCAATTTTTGAATTATACATTTATGCAACGGCTTAACATTTGTAAAAATGTTATCTATACATGTTGCACTACATTCAGTAATACGCGTTGACTCTAAAAATAAATTAAAAAGACCATATGATTTAAACAATGATCTAAATTTAATATTGGTGGAGGAAGCTTCTATGAGATTGATATTAAAGTCTCCACATATTGCAACAGATTTATTCTGTTTATTAAGCTTAACAAAAACTTCCTCCATAATTTTCTCAAAAGTATTGTATATAGAACATGGGGGTCTGTAGACGCTCACAACAATGAGGTGCTCAAACTCAACACATGCCATTTCTACAGTTCGCTCAACAGAGAGGCTCACAATATCTTTACGTTCTTTACATGATAATAATTTAATATTAACGAGCCACCTCTTAAAACCGTTTCTCTATTGAACGAAGTGACCACCTGGTGATTACTGAAATTAAACATTATGTTATAAGCTTTTAACCAATTGAATTAAACTACTTTTACGGATTATATCGCGTTTAATTAACTTAATTTTAGTTTAATTAACTTAAATTAATTAAACGCGATATAATCCGTAAAAGTAGTTTAATTCAATGTGTAGTGTTCGCGTAAATATAAGAAATCATTATGTCAACTTTTAACCAATGTTCAGTAATACATAAAATATGAATATTGTTGCTATTTAAGAACAATTCAATTTCTAGCTCTTTGCCTATCATGCCTTGTATATTCTGATGCACCAGGTGTAAACAATTTTTATTATCACTCTGTGGAGTCATACAATTAAGGTTTTGTAAGCTACATTCTAAATTATTTAAATTATTATAACTGCTAGAGATTACCTCTATTGTCTCATTTTCTAATTTAAATCACATGGAACTGATTCCAAATTACATATTAAGTCATTACACTGCTCAAAAGAAGCAGATGTCGGTGTTGCCAAGTCCTTGGCTGAGTTAATACATAAACAATAAGATAGCACATTTGCTATCTGTCTTAAATTATATTTGGATAGGTAATACCTATCTCTGGTCAAAATTTTCAATGGAATCGCAATCAGAAAATCGTCGTCATTATTCGCTGGCAGAATGTCTAGACTCAGTGGCTAACCTCTCTCAACTGACCCTTGTTATTCCGAACGGAAATAAACGTATGTGTGTGATGTGTTCACAGAATTCCGTTTCGGGATTCTGTTTCGATATTCTGATTCGGAATTCCGTATGTATGTAGCCGGCCTAAAGTGATAACAGCTGAGTGATGTAACGATGATTGACCTTGATGCAGATAGTATAGGTAAACGCGTGCACGCGATTGATGTTTGCCGCCGCGGCTTGCTGTTTCGCTTTGGCGCGTTTTCTTTCCATGCAGAGGTAATCAATCCACATATAATTTACAAATATTATTTAATTTAAATTTCATTTGATTATTTTTATGACGAGTTTTCTGAAGTGAAGTTATTTCTATGCGTTTGAATACTGATTTTGATAACGCACTTAACGGGAACCACAGGGTTTTTGTTACATATTGTATATTACAGCTAATATTTTTTTAACAAACATGGCTTTCTTGGACAAGTATAAATGAAGGCGTATATCCCAGCGGCAGAAATTGAGAAAACGGGAATCATTCGATTTGTGCCAACCAATATCTCAAAAAAAGAATTGTATTATAAACTTTCCTAAAAATATGAGATAATTACAAATTTCTGAAGAAGCTTGGTCAGGAAAGGTTGCCACTACAGACTGTCAGCATTACTTTCCTTGCCAATACTACTTTACCTGACAATGTGCAGTATGATTTGTTTTCCTACAGAGTCTTTGAATACATTCTACTTATGCAACAGGATTACTAGCGTACGTAGCAAAATATTTTAAATTTAAAACAAAAATTGAAAATGATAAGAATTTACAAGTATTTTTGGATGATAATAATTACTATACTAGATATACAGATGACAGTAAAACTAATTCTCATGTAAAGAGCGCTATATAATATGATTCACAGATAAAGTTCTGTCAGAGCTTTCTTCTCGATAATACTTGTACTTATTAGAATATTTACGGCAGATGCATGTGCATTCTTTGAAAAGTGAAAGCGAACCCATTGCAAATAATGACCCCCACAGCTGGACTGTGTTTTTGAAGAATACGATATTTTTTTGTACATGTAAATAAGCAATTCACAATAGAGAATCTATAAAAGCGAAGATCCATAACTCACGAAGACACAAACGAAGATCAATAATTTTATGCTAAACTTAACTTTTATTTATGTTACAAAAACTTTTATCTATCTTTTGTTCGTTAAACTTATTTTTGTTCCAACTACCATTAAAATAGGCAAATTTTAAACACTGCTATTGTTTTAGAATTATGTGTTCTACTATAATTGGTAGTACATAGTAATTTGTAGATGTAAGGCATGTGTTAGAAGTAATTTAATATGTACAACTGTTGGAGATCCATACAAATAAATAAATCCGGAATGAAATGAAGTCATGGCTTAAAAGACAAGCATCCAAGCGAAAAATCATAATTAAAAAAATTTGAGATTTGATCACAACACTGACCATTTCTTTCATTCCTGTATAGGACAGTTACTATACTCTTTGACACTGACCCATAGACTTAGAATATACTAGCGTATAGACCACCTGACAGCCCGAAAACGCGTGACCAATTTTGATTTGTCATTGTTTGCGTTAGCTAGAGATGTATATTTTACATAAAAGGACTATCGAAAATGATTGTTAAGGAAGCGGTAAAAAGATTATAAAAAATTGTTTAGTGCATGAAGTTGAATAACTTCAAAAATTAACTGAATTTTACCATGATAGTTCTAAAATAATTAAAAAATATTCATATAACATGTTCCTGGGAATAAGCTGTAAGCTACATGCCTTTTGTTGGATTTTAATTCAAATGTATAAAATCCCAGGTAACTTTACCGAAAAACCTAAAAAAACTCCCCAATAATCAGATCAGAATGTTGTATTTTCGAGCTATGATCTTTGGAGAAAATATTTACTGCCGTGGGCAGTTTCCCGAATTTATTTTTAACATATTGTTAATATAAATAGGTAGATACCTAACTAGTATATTTATATTTTATATATTTTATAAAATTTTTGATGGAAACAAAAACGGGAACGGAGTACAACATAATGGCTGCTTAATTTCATATAAGTATTACTTGTGATAATTACAAACATTTAATAATTAATAATTAAATAGATTATAGAAGTTTATTTTAACATTCGACTTAAGTATGAATGTAAACAATAATTTAAGGAAGGAAACTTGTGGAATCAGTTAAATATAAAATTAAATATAATAAAAGTTTAAAGGCCAATATGTTTGAGGCTTCATCATGTTTCATGTTTATATTCTTTCATCTATCCTGAAAAGTATAAATAATAATAAACTTATTATCATTTTAGCTGCATGAATTTTAAAACATAATGATCTTAACACAGTAAAGTTACTAATTGTCTGAGGATAGATGCACTCTCTTTCTCTCAATCTCGGTATGTTGAAAATGGTCACTCATTCATGGACTGACCGCGGCAAGTGCAACTTAATTTCGCAGATCTATTGATCTGCGCAGCTATTCTTAACCACGAGTTCCTCTTCTCTACGAATAACGCTGTAGGGGATAAACCACGCTATTTAAGCCCTCGCGACAATGTCGTCGGCCATCAAGCATGAATCGGGCATTGACCGTTGTGAGTATCAAATACTATGGAATTTATACTATCTCGTCTCATGCGCGGTCGCCTAGTAGCACTTGAGGAGCATTACTAAATATCTATACCTAACTATGCTAAAAGTTTTATCGTTATGATTTGGGAATATAATCCGAAGTTCCGAAGCTCCGCTCAACAAAATAAGAAAATAGCATGATGCTATGAATATTGTACTAGTGTGACCGTGAGGCTGTGCGGTTGGTTAAGCAAGGTTATACATTTATTTTGGTTGATAAATAGATACTTATTTGGGTTCATAATGGCTTAAGAGGATAATCTCAAGATTTTTTGTCTTTAATGTACTACAGTTTTATAATGTGAAAATCTGTCTCTATATTTATCTAAAGTTTTGAAAGTTATATTTTTGAAGTCTTATTATAACAATATTTTACTTACTGGTACAAATAATGTAAAAATGACTCCTTTTAATAAAAATGTTTTATTCTACTTTTCTTTTATACTTCTCAAGAAAATGTTTGCTGCAAATTGTTGAGTTCTTCTTTGCATTCCAACCAACCGTCCAATGAACCTTAACCACTTTTTCTAATGATAGAATCCGGAGGAATCTGTTTGAAAACAGCAAAATAAAATTACATTTTAGAACGCAAACCGAGTTTATTTTCTTGTTGTGTAGGCAAGTCTATCGATTCATTATAAACATTCAAGATAAATATCGACATTAATTTTGATATAGTTGAGTCAATCCCTAGCGTACATGTAAAATATTTTGTATAAAAATATTTACCAAATTCATGCAAATTATCAACAACGTGACTTTTTTCTTTGCAAAATATCAAAATTAACAAAATAATTGAATATATTCTATATTTTAAACAGTATGTAACATAAATTTTAACCAAAAATAAACGCGTCATATTGACGACGTCTTAAGTACCTGTGATATGTGAAATTATCAGGATTATTTCTATTATTAACAGCACACTCACTCACGGAACAATTAACCATTTTGGAAAAAGTTACTTACTAAAATAACCACTATTATTTTAAAAATTACAAAATATCTCGGAGCTATTTCTTGCGTGCCGAATTGTGCCGACCTGTCATTCAAAATCGGTTACAGAGTCATGAGATTTGGTATCCATTTCTATCTTGCATTTTTGCCAAATGGATTTTTTTTCTCCCTTGCACACAATGTTGGTCTATACGCTAGTATATCCTAAGTCTATGCACTGACCTCTATCCTCTATATACTTGTATATAGGTATAGAGGTCAGTGGATCACATACTATATTTAACTAGAAATGCTTTAATGCTTCTTCTTCTTCTTTTTCTTTTGTGGCGGTTTGGTAAATTCGCCAATGACGTATTGAGTGGAAAATGAAAGCTTATGAGTTTAATTAAAATAAGAGTCTGTGATAGTACAAGGATTTAGTTTTCCTCCTAGAATTTTGACAAACCTATCTGTTGAATTACCTAGAACAAATGACAAACACATGTGTTAGAATCTTATTAGTGTGTTAAAAGCGACAAGGATTTAAAGTTTCATGTTATTAGTATTAATAAAATCACATAAAAAAGTACATACTTGTATATGTTAAAAGATAATTAAAATATATAGGACGAGCAATATACGGAGGAAGGTAATTATAAAGGGAGGAGGATAGTTTGGGACAGTTGAAAAAAATATGGTTTGTGGAGCCTTCATCTAAGCCACATTCGCACAATGAGCTATCCTTAACTCTGATTTTTGCCAGATGTACATGTGTACGGCATGTCCAATTCTCAATCTACAGATGATTGAAGTTGCATGTTTATTTGCTTTGTTAAATTTAAAAAACCAAGACTTGGGAGGATAACCTCTTGGATGGCAGTATAGTGCTTACCCTTAATATTTTTGGATACTTCCCACAGTTTATTCCAATTTTCATTCAGTTTCCTTTTAGCTAGCAAAATTAGGTCATGTGAATAAATTAAATTTTGTAGAATGCCATTAGCAATTGCATTTTTAGCGAGAACATCAGCTGTTTCGTTTCCATAGATACCACTGTAGCCAAGAATGCAGGCTACTGAAACATGGATTCCTTTAAGATGGCATCTGAATAGGGTATTTATATTTTGAGAATTAGTCCAAATTTATGTTTGTTATGGAATTGATTGGACAATATAGCTAACAAGCAACTTTTTGAATCTGTGAAAATAACTGTTTTATTAAGATTATGTGACTCGACATATAACAAAGCTTCACTGATTGCAGTTGCTTCACCAGTAAAACTGGAGGATAGTGAGGGGCATTTAAAGATAAGAATGATTTTGAACTTAGGAATCCAAACAGCAGCTCCAGTATAGTCTTCATCAGACTGTTTGGAAGCGTCTGTGTACATGACAAGCCAATCTTTAAAGGTTTTTTCTACAATTTCTTTTAATTTTAAATTTGCCATTGGAGAATCCTTTTCTATATCTAGATCTAGATGAATGTCAGGTTGGTAAACAATTGCCTCGGAAGGAACACCAAAAAGTGGATTTATTTTACATTGAAAGATTGGGTAAGGAAGCTGAAGAAAAATTACAAAACTTTTAAACAAGGAGGGAGAGTCCTTATGGGTCCAGAAACGGCCAGATGAGATATACTCTGAAAGAAGATGCAATTTAGGAATTAGGGGATGATCTGAAAGCTGGCAGATCTTAAATAAAAATCTGTCTGAAAGGTATTGCCTTCTCAATCTTAAAGGATCATTGCCCCTGTAATAATGCGAAGGCATTTCGATTGAATTTTATCCATTACTCTCAGGGATGATTTATTGCAAGGCTCCAAAAGAAAACATCCATTGTCAAGGTGGCTTCGTATTAAAGTGGAGTGTACTCGTGCATTTTTGGACCTCTGTATGGAAGACAAAGATGGAGTGTTGGCTGGAATTGTTACTGATGACGAAACTTGGGTTCACCATTATGAACCTGAGTCCAAACAGGACTCTATGCAGTGGCACAAAAAAGGCACAGCACCACCCAAGTAATTTAAGGTGTATTTTTTTTTATTTGAAAGATCCGTAGAATGTATTAGGGTAGCAGGTGAATATATTGAAAAGGACCCCTTATATATATATCCTTACCCCCCATCCCGCGAACCTTAAAATGTCCCCTCGTATATTCAATGTGGTGACTGAAGGACAATTTCGAATGGAGGATAACTCCCAAAAATTTAACATTACCTCCAACTGGAATAGGTTGATTATCATAAACAACAGATATATCGGGAACTAGCCTTAGACGGGAAAAGATCACCACACTGCTTTTGGCCACAGATTAGGAGAGGCCATGATTAGTTAACCATTCTTGTAAATAATTCATGGATGAGTTTAGACGGGAACATGCCACTGTGAAGTTGTCTAAAGAGATGTATAGAGCTAAATCGTCTGCATATTGAAGGACATTACAAAAAGAGTTTACTGAAAGTTCTAAATCATGTGTATATATAGAATAAAGGAGAGGACTAAGCACTGAGCCTTGTGGAAGTCCTTTCCATATTGTTTTTGGAGGAAGCAGGAAATTTTGAACATTTATAGATATGGATCTAGAAGAGAGAAAGTTAGAGACATAATCGACTATCCTCACTGGAATGTTCAGATTAAGCATTTTCTGCCTGAGCAAAGGAAGAAACACATAATCATATGCAGACGAAATATCCAAGAAAACTCCTATGAGAAATTCATGTCTTGAAAAAGCAATACGAATATCTGTGACCAAAGTACTAAGGCTATCCATGGTACTTAAGCCTTTTCGGAAACCGAATTGGCTTTTAGGTAAGACATTATTCCTTTGCAAAAACCATTCCAAGCGATTTTTTATTAGATGTTCCAAGATTTTTGCCAAAGTTCATGAAAGGGCAATAGGTCGGTAACTGGAAGGGTCATTGCTAGACTTACCTGGTTTGAGAATGGGCAAAATGATTTGGGATTTCCATTTAGCAGGAGGAGCACCAGTAATATAAATAAAATTTAAAATGGATAATAAAACAGTTTTAGTATTCTCGCTACTATTAATTATAAACGAATAAGGAATCCCATCAATACCTGGCGAGGAGTCTTTAAGGCCATTGAGAACAGTAAACAATTCCTGAGAAGAAAAGGGGGAATCAAACTTATCATATATTTGTAAATAAGCAGAATTAAAAACTAGGCATTCATCATAAGATGGGACTGTTTGTGGTGCAAGTTTATTGGAGAATTCATCTATCCATGGGGAAGGAGCATTAGAAATTACATTTTCAACTACACAGGGATATTTTTTAAAATTTCTCCAGACCAAAGATGGGAGAGTCCTAGGTGACAGTGACTCACAGAATTTAAACCAACCAGTTCGCTTTTTGTCTGACAGTAATTTTAAGGTTTCTGCAGCAATTTTTTTATAAGAGATATAATTCTCTGCAGTCATAGAACTGGAGTATATTAATTCAGTCTCTTTTCTTCTCCTACAAGCTGCTGAACAAACTTGGTCCCACCAAGGAGGGGAAGGATAATTATTTTTGGATAGGTTTTTTAAGGGGATTGACTTATCAGCAGCAGAAAGAATTACATTTCTGAACTCTACATATACAGGAACAATGTTATCCTTGTTAATTGGGGGAAGAGTTGAAACCTCTCGTTCTAAGACTGAAGAATATAATTGCCAATTAGCTTTGGATAAATTATACTTTAGTCTGAGGCAAAATGGAAAATTTATTCTAGGGGAAGTAGGAGGAGTGATGAATATAGGAAAATGGTCACTGCCATGGCTAGAAGGTAATATTTGCCACAAAAGAAGGGAAGCAATATGTGGGGAACAGAGTTAGGTCAACACTTTTAAGATTTTTAATGGGGATACTCGACGAGTAGGAGACCCGTCATTTAGAATACAGAGATTAAAATTATCAATAAGATCTAAAAATAAGGGAGCCAGTGAATCACAAAGATGGGAGTCCCAAACAGTATGATGCATATTAAAATCTAAAATAACCATAGGAGGTGACAGAGAAGAAATAAGTGTTGCAAGTTCTATTAAGACATTTACATCAGGATTAGGAATGTAAACAGAGAGAATAGAGATATAAAGGGCCTTAATAGCAATAGCATTTATTGCTGGACTATGAGAAGGGAGAGAAATTTGTGAAAATGTAACTGTTCTTGAAATGAAAATAGAGGTACCAGCACAATCATAACTCCTATCATCCCGGAGGCATGCATAGCCTGAAACCCTAAAATGAGACTCAGGCCTAAGCCACGTCTCCTGGATAGCAAGAATGAAGGGATGAAATTTATTAATGAGGTAAATGAGTTCATTTTTTTAATTTCTAATGCTCCGACAATTCCATTGAAGAATTGTTGGGACTGCGTATGTTACGGGCTATGAATGAAAGCTCAGTAAGTTTCTGACGTAAATTACATGGAAGTTCAGTATCACTAAAACGGGATAACATACTAATAAGCATGGAAATTAATAGCTCAAAAAGGTTATCATTTGGGGAAATGTAATTTTTCTCTGTTAAGGCACATCACGAGCACAAAGAAGAGGCAGGGGTTTCACTAATTGCATGATGAGCAGATTTGTCATATCCAATACCTGATGCTGGATTCGGAGAATGTCTGGGAATGAATATAGTTTTTCTATGGGAGGAGATTTGGGATGAGGAAGGTAATGACAGAGATGGATCACTTGATACAGTATGGGAGATTTGTTGGATATTAGGATTGAGAGCTCCTGTGGTGTCTGCAAAAGATCTTCTCACTGGAGGGAATCTTGCTGAGGCTTCCAAGTAAGAAATATTTTCTAGAAACATTACTAATTTTAGAGATTTTTGTCTGGAGTGTTCAGGGCAAGAAGGATCTTTTGCTGAATGGGAACCAGAGCAAAATAAGCAAGTAGGAGTTAGGCGAGAACATGAAACTCCTTGATGGTTTTGAGCGCATATAAAACAGTGACGGGAAGACCTACACTGGGAAGTTACATGACCAAATCGGCAACATTTATGGCATTGGATGATAGGTAAAACATAGGTCTCTATGGGCAATAATGTATAAAAACAGTAAATATGAGTTGGTAATTTTTGTCCCGAGAAAGTCAAAACAACAGTCTGAGTGGGATGGAATCCAAATTGGATTATTGCTCTCATTAACAGATCGTCTATTCAGTCGGCGTGCCTTGATAACTTTACCAGAACCAGAGGGGACTAATGGAAGTGACTAATTCTTCTAATGTCCACTTTACAGGAACCTGTCTAACTATTCCCATTCGAGTGACATTATATGATGGTATCACAGTTTCTTATTTGGCTGCCGAAAGGGATGGATGATTGATAAAAGTATTGGCGTCGGCTGCACTTTTAAATTCAACAGATATTCTGTTGCGTCCTACTCGCTTGACGCCATCGCAAACAATATTTTTGATATTATTGTGAAAAAGGAAGTGGCCAAATTTAATAGGTTTTAACACTGTTCCGGATGATAAGTCATTCGCTATTTTACTCACATGAACTATAAAAGGTGAAGCATCCTCATCAGAATATTTAAACTTTTTTTTTCAAAATAATCTGGGTGAGTATATATAGATTGGATCGATGGTAAACGTTGTGCTGGGTTTATTATCAACCTTTTTTTGTGGGCTAATTGTATCACTACTGCTTTGCGGTCGTTTGCGATAAATTGCTCAATGTTACTCTTATCCACTGATATGGGAGGGCGAGGATTACCGGGAACCCCATCGGGATCGGGAGGATCCTCCTCGATTTTATTTAAGGAAATCACATATAAATCTAAACTTCCAATGAACACTTACTTTTAAAACCACAACCAACACAAATTAAGATTAATTAAAGCAAATCAACAGTTCTGCTATTTAAAAAAAAAAACGCCTAAAATAGCACGAAATTTGTTATCTCACTACTCCAACTCGACAATCTCATGTTTATTTATGACTTAAAAAAAATGATTTGGCAAGAAGAGATCCGCCATTTAGAGCCGGCTTTATTGCTATTAGCAGATTTGATTCTGTTAAAGTCAAATTGACATTTGAACATTTGATTTGCCAAATTGACATTTGATTGTGTCAATGCTGTCACTGCCTGTGCATTGTAATATTTTTGAAAACTCCGGTTTATTGATGAAAAAGTGAATTCATTTATATTAAAGCTATAGGAAACAGGAATGGCCTTTAGTGAAGTTTGTAGAATTTGCTTATGCGTTAATGTACGCATGTTTGTACTAAAGAAGACTAGTCTCCGAAATTTGTACAAAACATTGACGAACAGTTTTGTAAGTTTATTAATATTTCTTATTTTCTTATTATTGCAAATTAAAGTTGCGGTAATTTGTTGTTATTGCCGGAGAAATAAATAATAACTTGCTTGATATAAAATGCGATAGATCGGGGCTAGGCTAAGGTGCAGCGTTAAATATAGTGCAACCAGAATCTGAAAAACAACAATTAGCTTGAAATCCTACTATAGCCCGCGGGCTCAACTTACTGAGTGCCATAAAAAGATACCTTGTGCCTCCTTCCACGCGACCCGCATTGCTGCATAGATATATTCGCAGTGTCTGTTCTAGTACATATTACTGAGTATTACTGCGATTTTCTGTCGAAAAATTAACATCCACCCTGGTTTTGGTCTTTCACCCACTTAAAGCCCTTCTATCGGACTATTAAAGTGGGAGATTAGAATGCACATGTGCTTACAGAAACAGGAATTCCCTTTCTCCCATATCCCCTCATGTGTCAGGGCCTTGGTGGTCGATGCTCGTATGTCAGCCGACTCCGTGTGGCCATTTGGCGATTAAATACGCCTTGTCTTTAATCTATGTTGTTCAAAGATAAAACTCTGTTTTAATCTTTGAACAACATAGATTAAAGACAAGGCCGTAATGTAACATTTTCAAACGTATTTGAATTGAACATTTTCAATTATTTTAACCGGTTTTTGTTTTCCCACATAAAAGAAGGTAGATATTAAAAAGTTTATGGTGTGAAAAAAATGTATTGAAGGAGTGTGATTTTTTAATTCCCTTTGATATAATGTTGTATTGTTATGCAAATAAAACAAATACCTTTTTGTATAATGGCTTAATTTCATAATCCTATAATATTATAAAAATAGAATTTAATATTTATAAAGAAGAATCAAATATCTTAATTCACAATGAATCGATGCCTATAAGTTTTATATATAGCTGGCATACAAAAGTAAAAAGATACCACTGTTTACATTAGCGCCTAGTGGTATTGCCGACCTCCCGAACGGCCCCTGACACTTGAAGGGGCACATTTCTCATATTCCTATCAGACAGAAATCAGAGAAGAATAATGTGCACATGTGCTTGCTTACATACACATGTAATATAATGCTGTCCTGTGCTGATGAATAGTCTCCATTATGACCGAAATTCTGTCTGTAGGACATTATATCATTATTTTATATGTAGTGGAGCCACGCAGCAGCTAAATTATGGTTGTATCACAGGTTTGTCAGCTCTACCAGGGTGGTACCATGCTCGTTCAGAATACCAGCATAAAATAGCAGCTTAATGCTGCTCTGATGCGTATAGTGAATATCGAGAACCGGATATCCTTGGTCCTCAGGGGTGACAGCACATCTGCATTTTGATTCTTAATTGGGGATAAATTGTAGATGTCTAGGGGCATTCACTTACTGTCAGGTGGACTGTGTGCTCAGTTGTCACACTTAATGTATAAAAACAAATTTTTAACAGGCCTGCAGTTGATGCAACTGATATAAGCTTCAAACCTGTAGTTGTTCTCTTTTATTTGTTTATCCACTTTTCTACAGACTTCAAAAAGGAGACGGTACTCAATTCGACTGTATGTTTTTTATTTTTATGTGTGTTACCTCATAACTTTTTTCTGGGTGAACCAATTTCGATGATTCTTTTTTTATTTGAAAGCTGGTGCTTCTCATGTGGTTCCATATAAATTTGATCAAGGTCTGACCAATAGTTTTTGAGTTATTCTTAATATTTTATATTAAAGTCTGTTGTACAAAATTTTTAATTTTTAATTATGTTGGTAGCTTGTTCCATACTTCAACCACTCTTTAGTTAAAATAGGTGAGTTAATAGTGAGCCCCTAAGATGTGTGTTGTTTGAGTACTGGAATAATAGTTAGTCAATATTTTCTATATCATAGTGTTTATATATTATTTTATAGGTTTCAATCAAGTGTCCTCATTCTCTGTGATCTTTCATAGTATGTTTTCAATGATCTAGAAACTTTAGAATATCTGTTATCTGTTTTGAAGCTTCTCCAGGAACTCAATATAATTTGGAATGCATATTACATACAATGCACATTACATAAACAGTTAAAAAAAATTACAAATTTATTAAATAAATTAAATTAACCATATTGAATAAAATTATATTATTATACCAATCCACAATTTCATAAATTTATATACATACAATAATACATAGTTTAATGTTAAAATTTGAAAGTAGGTTTAGTAAGATTGAATTTTTAGAGCACCATAGACCACATACATACCCTTCGGAAAATTGTACAGAAGTCCGAGGAGTACAATTTGCCACTATGTCTGGCGTATGTGGACTATGAGAAAGCCTTTGATTCCGTCGAAATTTGGGCGGTGCTGCAGTCCCTTCAGCGGTGCCAAGTTGACTGTCGGTATATCGAAGTGCTGAAGTGTTTGTACAGTAGGGCTACGATGGCTATCTGAGTACAGAACCAGAGTATGAAACCCATCCAACTGCAGAGCGGTGTAAGACAGGGTGACGTAATATCCCCGAAACTCTTCACCGCTGCATTGGAAGACGTTTTCAAGCTACTGCACTGGAAAGGATACGGTATTAACGTCAATGGCGAGTACATCACTCACTTTCGATTTGCCGACGATATAGTCCTTATGGCAGAATCGCTGGAGGACCTAAGCACTATGCTCAATGACCTCAATAGTGTCTCCCAACGGATAGGTCTCAAGATGAACATGGATAAAACAAAAATCATGTTTAATGTCCATGTCACACTATGCCGGTAGTTGTTGGGAGCACTAAGCTCGAAGTTGTTGACGAATATGTTTACCTGGGATAAATAGTCCGACTAGGTAAGTCCAACTTCGACCGAGAGGTCAATCGACGGATTCAACTCGGCTGGGCAGCGTTCGGGAGATTACGACCCATCTTCTCGTCAGGCATACCTCAAAACCTCAAAACTAAATTGTACAACCAGTGCGTGTTGCCAGTGATGACATATGGAACTGAGACGTGGTCCTTCACTACTGGCCGTATGAGGAAGCTCAAGGTCGCTCAGCGAGCTATGGAGAGGGCTATGCTTGGGGTTTCTCTGCGTGATAAACTTAGAAATGAGGATATCTGCAGTAGAACCAGAGTAACCGACATAACAAAGGATTAGTAAGCTGAAGTGGCAATGGGCCGGCCATATAGCTCGAAGAACCGACAACCGTTGGGGAAAAAGGTTCTCGGTGGCAGCACCTCGTACCGGCAGGCGAAGTGTAGGGCGTCCCCCCACTAGATGGAGTGACGACCTGGTAAGACATGCAGGAAATCAATGGATGCAGGTGGCTCGGGACCGTGCTTTGTGGCATTCCGTGGGGGAGGCCTATGTTCAGCAGTGGACTTGTGAAGGGCTGTAATGATGAAACTTGAAAATACCTGTCAGGGTCCCAAGAGACGGAATCCACTGCTTTTAATTTTATCTGTTAATGTCATGCAGACTCCTACTTACTTGACACTCACAACATTTTAAATTAATTAGAGACTGCGTTGTTAACGGCACTAACTAGACGAGCACAGGATGCGTTCGGCGGAGGCGATAGGGGTAGTCATAAGCAAACTTTCTGCGTGCGGCTAATAGCTTGCAGAGCTATCAAGAGATGGGGAAACATAATTCTCGAGTGGTAGCCTCATACTGGTAAGCAAATTGTAGAGTGGCCCCCCACTAGATAGTGGCAATCTGGCAACACAGGAAGTCGGTGGATGTAGGTGGCTTAGGACTGTGTTGTTGCAGTGATGATGATTCACTAGGTGGTAAGACTTTTTTCTTCCTAGGAGTCTGTCTGGTTGGTGATCATCCTCTTACCTATTTCTGCCACCAAGCAGCAGCATGTGTCCCGGTGAAGACATTGAGAGCCAGTATAATAACAGGCTGGGAAGCATTACATCTTAGTCCTCAGAGGTAACATCGCATCTGTAGCCTTAGCTTGAAGTTCGTTGCAGGTGCATATGGGCTGCAGGAGCCACTTACCATCAGGTGGATTGTAAGTTTATTTGTCACTTCAATGTTATAAAAAAATGATTTTGAAGAGGATTGTGGTAGCCAATAGATTTTATTACAAACTTGTATATTTAAGTAATTTTCCATATTTCTGACAAACTTTCATATTTTCAGATAGATGAGAATGAGGGTCCCATAATTCTCTGTTTCGCCTGTCATGCAAGACTCATTCGATGCAGAACATTACAACAACAGGCTATTGAGTCAAATGCAGTTCTGGAACAGTTGCTTGCAGGAGGGTCCATGGTATTATCCGTTCCATCCATTAAAACCTATAAAAGTCCCTCATAAATTGCTTCATTGGAGGGATTTCAACCACATACATACCCTTCGGCAAATTGTACAGAAGACCGAAAAGTACAATCTGCCACTTTGTCTTGCGTATGTGGACTATGAGAAAACCAAAAAAGTCCCTCATAGATTTTGCCAAATTTGCCATGCTTGGCAGGTTGGCAACAGCATCCTGTTTATGTTCCCTTTGTTGCCTCTTACGACATCCATTCCGTGGGTAGGTATATAGGGTAGTGGATATTCTTACACCACCACTACACGGTCCACGGTATTATACTTCTTATTAATAGTAGTTCACAGCTTGATGGTTCATTCCCATTATAATGAAGTATTTGCCTTAATCATCACTTGGCAGGCACCTTGATGATCACTACCTGTCTCGCGCCTTCTATGCTACTTCCCGTTGCCATACGGGAGAATGATTTTTTTTCTACTGCAAAGTTAAGTTTGTCCTTCAATCCAACTAACTTACTTTTTCGTTAGAGCACTGTTCTATATTTTACGAATTACAGTAAATTAAGTACTTATTTTTACAAAAACAATTATAAAACTGTTTATACTGTAATAGTATATAAACGAAATGTTATCTAATAGGTATGTCGGAAATTCAACAGAGGATCCCTCTCGCTCACTCTCGATCCAACCGGTATTTTACAGATGCACCTACAGGTAATATTTCTCAGTAAACAAAAATAGATCTTAGTCAATTTACGGCATTCGTGAATCTGATTGGAGAAATTGTTGAGACTCGATTCTTGGGGTGGATGAAGTATCTACATTCTTATTTAAGTTTATTCGGAACCCTCACTTTTATCCGGTTTATATTATTATTTGGAGTTGTTGTCAGGGGGATGCTGCTGCCCATCTCCTGTTTCAGTTTCCCTCTGTCCCTTTTTACGACATCTGCGGGATGGTATGGTAGTATGGATTCTCCTACGGCACCACTACACTGGCTTTTTCTCTTATTTAACAAAAGAATTTGGTTTCAGTCTATACCAAAACCGCATGAGGCTAGAGATAAGATTGAATTCACACCAATTAGTCATATAGATATCAGGCCAGTAGAGTGTGATGTAGAAAATGATTGTAAGAACGAAATGTTTAGCCTTGAATCTGTTAAAGTTGAGGAAGAGAATTTCGAAAATGAGAATTCCAAATTTGAAGAAAATGGGAATCATGAAACAGGTAAGATATGCACATTTTGTGATATTATTAAAATAAGCTACAAGTTACCTAATGGCAAGTGGTTTATGTAGCGCATGGACACAAAATAATATTATAGTGGCATATTGGGGCGGATTGGGCTGTGTGTTCCAGACGGGTACCAATTTACTCGACAAGGCGCCCTTAACGCGTACGTTACGCATTCTTAATAGAATGGCTGAAGACATTGACCTATTCTGTTGCACCTTGAGTGAATTCACTAGGGTAGGATTGTTTACAATTTGTTACAGTTAATGACCACATTTTTGTTATGCATGAAAAGACTTGCACTGTTGCATTAGGTTATTCCTGTCATGATAGTTGTTAGTTTAAATAAATAAATAATTGTCAATGTAAAGTAATGATATACTTACAACTGGTAAGCAACCTGTCTTTGCCAATTTCTTTAGGAATGCCACAAAGCACGGGCCTTAGCCACCTGCATCCATCGACTTCCTGCATGTCTTACCATCTAGTGGGGGGCCGCCTTACACTTCGTCTACCGGTATGAAGCTGCCACTCGAGAACCTTTCTTCCCCATCGGTTGTCAGTTCTTCGGCCCATTGCCACTTAGTTAAACATACAGTATGGTAATGAAAATGGGTAGCTCAGGCCCATAAGCTTTGTGATGGACTGTAATGATCTAGTCGCTTGAAAAAAATATCAGTAATTATTTTATATATTGAGTCAGAATCTGTTTTATTCTAGAGACTACTGAAAAACAAGAAGATTTAGAGATTGATGCATTTGAAGATAAACATACGGATTCCGAGAACGATTTGCCATTAATTGCATTTGGTTCAAAGAGTAAAAAAGATGACGATGACATAGGTAAAAGAATTTATTTTTAAAAACCTTTATCAAAAAATAAAAAAAATCACCACAAATTTCTCTTGCATCATGTAGTTGGAGATGTACTATACATACAATTTTTTGTTCTTTAATTACCTACTTAATTACTTTAGTCACATCTAGGTTCCGCAATAAAATATCGTGCGCCCAGCGAAGCGAGCGGGTGTCAGCTAGTCTTTAATATAATGGATTTTCGCAATGTAACGCCTGATTGTATTGATAATCTTTTTGTCTTGCCTTACTACGCTGTCGAAGCCACCTCTGCCGTCTTTTAACATACTTTCCGATTTCAGTTAACTTTTCGCTTTGGTTTTATTTTTAGGATGTGAGTACAAGGAGTGATCCAAAAGTAATTATTGATAATGAATGTTAAACACGGTGATTATTGTTAAAAAAATAATTTATTTTTCTACATAGTCTCCTAACAAGTCAATACATTTAGTCCATTAACCTTAACAACCGGATTAACCGGAACCTTAATGAAAATCGTATTTAGAATACGATTTTTCATTAAAATTCAATTCCATTTATTTCTCTCCACTGTTTTCCAATAGAGGAATAAATGTGGAATAGCGGTTTTTTAACTTTCATGCAAGTCTTCATTGTTGCTCGGCGTCTAGCTTGGATTGTTAAGTATTTTACATTAGTGCCTGCCAGTATCTGGAGACCTTCCGTACAGGCCCTGACGTTTGGCACGTAAAAATAAAATGACCTAGCGCTTGACGGTTAGCAAAATCAATATTTAAGATTAACTGAGAGGTGTAGCATAATGCTATACTATTCCTATACTATTCCTCATTAATCTGGCTATAATATACAAAAAGATTTTTTTAAAATTCAATTCAAAAAAAAATTTATTTTTTATTCCTTTTTTTTTCCTTCTCAGTGTTTACATGTATTTTTGTTGGTAAATGTTATGTACGCTTGTTATTGATATACATATCAGTGAGCGTGTTACTTTTTATATAATCTAGTGTTAATATTTAATATGTATATTGTAAGTGTGCTTAGGAAATAAAATAAAATAAATCGGACTGGTAGTTCCAGAGATTGGCGTGTTTAAACAAACAAAACACAAAAAAACATAAAAAACCCTTTCACTTTATTATATTAGTATAGATTACAAAGTTATAATGCAGTTGTTGTGTTATGTTCATGTTATTTTTATGTTTATGTCATGTTCCCTTACTCCTTAGGTGTCGTTCCAAGTTGGAATGACAGCCTTAGTGCACCCGATCCCTAAAAAAGGTGATCGCTCAGATTTATCCAAATACAGGCCTATCGCCGTCACCTCCTTGTTCTCCAAAATAATGGAAAACATTATTAACTGCCAGCTCACGCGGCACCTTGAAGAGCATAAGCTGATTAGTGGCCTTCAATACGGTTTCCGTCGAAGCTGTTAGGATCGATAGGACGGAAACGGCGTGTATGTATACATACATACAAAATACATACCTACTTATAAAATTAACATTTTATGGGTGCCAGTGGAGAACGGACCTGGGTTGCTAGCTTACTGTGAAATTTTACGGCAAACTCCTAGCCACCGAGCTACCAAGGCTAGTTTTGAATCTTTGTATGGCCTGCAAATAATTCTTCTAACTTAATCTTCCCGTAAACTTCCACTGCTGAACATGGAAGGATCTCTCCCGATGTAGGGAGGATTTGTCTTGAGCGTCACGCTTGGCATGGGATTGACGATCGCAGAACCAGACGTGAGCACCTCTGGCAATGTTGTCTGTCGCCGGTCTGGATATTTTACACCTGAAGTAAACGAGGTGTTTATACCATCAGATTTTTCTGGCAAACCCATAGTCGCCTCTTACGAAATCCACGGGATAAAATGTGATGATGAATTCTATTATGCCGCACTTACACGCCAACTTCGACTGTACTGTGTGTATAGCTTGTGTATAGCGATTATTAGATTAATGTCAAAAATCCTCGAAAAGTGAATATGAGAGACATTATTCGGAGTTATTGGCTAAAATACTTTATATCTAGCAACGTAATTTAGTATAATTATGTAAAATGTTATAATTTCTTTATTGCTCCCTGGGTTAACTGATAGATAATGCCATAAGGCATAAACTCCGCCTATTGTAAACCGATTAAGGTGTCTTGCAATAAAGATGCAATAACTTAAAATAAATAAAAAGTTTAACTTCGACAAATAATTTTTCAGAAACTTCTGAGAAGAAGATTAAATCAAATTCTACTGATTGTAACATAAACGATGTTCGTGAAGAAAACCTCGATTTCGCAGGCCCTAATATTAAATCAAACCCTAAAATGAAACAAGATAATCAACCAATTAATAAAAAAGGAAAGCATCCTGCAAAGATTATGAAAAACAAAATTTTGAAACAAAAGTGTGTAAATATACTTAAGAAAAAAACATCTGGGACGTCAACTAAATACATTTTTGAATGTGATGGTTGTAGTAAAAAATGTTCAACAAAAGACATTCTCGCCAAACACATTTCATACAGTCACAAGACGCAAAAGAACTCAGACACCACTGCAGTTCGGACACAAGTAGAAAAAACTCCAGTACCACAGCAAACAGAAATATTTAATTGTGATATTTGCGAATTTAAAACATCTCAAAAACGTTACATTTTGGCACATCTTAAAGCGCACGTCGCTAAACAAATGTACTGTTGTAATAATTGTGAATATAAATGTATACGAAAAAGTGAGTTGCGAAGGCATATGAAAATACACACTGGAGAAAAACCTTTTTCGTGTAATATCTGTGAATATAGATGTATTAGAAAAAGTCGTTTGCAAATACATATGAAAATACACACCGATGAAAAACCTTTTTCGTGTAATATCTGTGAATATAGTTGTATTACAAAAAGTAGTTTGCAAATACATATGAAAATACATACTGGAGAAAAACCTTTTTCGTGTAATATCTGTGAATATAGATGTATTAAAAAAGGTACTTTGCAAACACATATGAAAATACACACCGGTGAAAAACCGTTTTCGTGTAATATCTGTGAATATAGATGTATTAGAAAAAGTCGTTTGCAAATACATATGAAAATACACACCGGTGAAAAACCTTTTTCGTGTAATATCTGTGAATATAGTTGTATTACAAAAAGTAGTTTGCAAATACATATGAAAATACATACTGGAGAAAAACCTTTTTCGTGTAATATCTGTGAACATAGATTTATTACAAAATGTGTTTTGCAAAGACATATGAAAATACATACTGGAGAAAAACCTTTTTCGTGTAATATCTGTGAATATAGTTGTATTACAAAAAGTACTTTGCAAATACATATGAAAATACATACTGGAGAAAAACCTTTTTCGTGTAATATCTGTGAATATAGTTGTATTACAAAAAGTAGTTTGCAAATACATATGAAAATACATACTGGAGAAAAACCTTTTTCGTGTAATATCTGTGAATATAGATGTATTAAAAAAAGTAATTTGCAAGCACATAATATGAAAATACACACCGGTGAAAAACCTTTTTCGTGTAATAGCTGTGAATATAGATGTATTAGAAAAAGTGATTTGCAAACTCATATGAAAATACATACTGGAGAAAAATCTTTTTCGTGTAATATCTGTGAATATAGATGTATTAAAAAAGGTAATTTGCAAACACATATGAAAATACACACCGGAGAAAAACCTTTTTCGTGTAATATCTGTGAATATAGATGTATTAAAAAAGGTAATTTGCAAACACATATGAAAATACATACTGGAGAAAAACCTTTTTCGTGTAATATCTGTGAACATAAATTTATTAGAAAAAGTGATTTACAAACCCATATGAAAATACACACCAGTGAAAAACCTTTTTCGTGTAATATCTGTGAATATAGATGTATTACAAAAAGTCGTTTGCTAAGACATATGAAAATACATACTGGAGAAAAACCTTTCTCGTGTAATACCTGTGAATACAGATGTATTACAAAAAGTAATTTGCAAAAACATTTAAAAATACACACCGGTGAAAAACCTTTTTCGTGTAATACCTGTGAATACAGATGCATTACAAAAAGTAATTTGCAAACACATTTAAAAATACACACTGGAGCAAAACTTTTTTCGTGAGCTATGTGGGAAAATATGTACAATATTGTGTAAACGTGTTTTATATAAATATGTGTGTACCAGATAAAAATATATTTCTTGTGAATTTGTGATGTAATTATATAACGTGTAGAAAAACCTTTCCGTGCCTTATGTGCTAATTGAAACTGCATTCATTCTGAAGAAGCTAATTCAATACCTAATTTAAAATGATGTACAACCGACTTCAATATAAATTATTAAGAATAATTCAAAAACTATTGGTCAGACCAAATTTATACGGGTTCACATGAGACGCACCAGCTTTCAAATAAAAAAAAGAATTATCGAAATCGGTTTATGCAGAAAAAAGTTATGAGGTAACAAACATAAAAAAGGAACATACAGTCGAATTGAGTACCTCCTCCTTTTTGAAGTCGATAGAAAGCCAAAAAAATTGGAACCTTAAAATAAATACCGAATGTGTGAATAACAAACAGACTAGACCTTCATGTTTTTTTTTAATTTCAATGATAGTTTTTCATTTTCGCTTAGCCGTTTATCGTTACCGTTACAGCCTTTAAAACTACTCTGTTGAACATACGAGGGGTGATCCAAAAGTAATGATAATCGGTTACTTCAGGTACGCATAAAAATCCAAAAAAAATATTTTTTGATTGCTTATATACTCACTACGTCAGCCTAAAAAAATCATATAAATAGATCACGATTTCCGGAGATACATTCATTTGAATACGAACTGTCAAAGATAACATCAACATGGAGAAAACGAAATTAGAGCTGTCATCAAGTACCTCTGTTTGAAAAAAATGTCTTCAAAAGACATACACAGTGACTTAGTGGAAACATTGGGGGACTCTGCTCCTCCATATTCTACAGTTGCACGCTGGGCCAAGGAGTTTAAACTGGGCAGAACATCCACTGAAGATGAACATCGCGAAGGACGCCCATCCACGTCCCTCACTGAAGAGAACGTGAAAAAAGTCGAAGATGTTGTGTTGGCAGATCGAAGAGTGACCATCAGGCATGTAGCTGAGGTCACAGGGATCTCATATAGCAGCGTTCAAAGAATCCTTGCGAACGAGTTGCATATTGAAAAGGTCTCTGCGCGTTGGGTACCCAGAATGTTAACCGACGAGCAAAAGAAAAATCGAGTTGACATTTGAGGGTCAATCTCGAAAAGTTCCAGCAGATCAAGAAAATTTTTGTTCCGTTTTGTGACTATGGACGAGACCTGTATCCACCATTTTGATCCTGAAACGAAACAACAATCGATGACTTGAAGCGAGCTCACCGACGCCAAAGAAATTCAAAGTTTCAAGTTCGGCGGAAAGGTTATGGCATCTGTTTTTGGGACGCTCAAGGCATAATTATGGTGGAATATTTGGAAAAGGAGCCACTATTACGGTCTCTTACTACGCAGACCAAATAAGAAGATTACGGGAGGCCATTAAGGAAAAAGACGCGGCAAACTGCGAGCTGAGTGCTGTTTCACCAAGACAACGCACCGGCTCACAAAGCCGCAGTTGCGATACTGCCATTCAAGAAACGGGATTCGAACTGCTCGAACACCCTCCCTATTCGCCAGATCTAGCTCCTAGTGATTTCTACTTTTCCTCGGCTCAGGAACGCCTGAGGCAAGAAATTCGAAGACGATAGCGAAGTAATGGCCGCTGTTGAAGCGTTTTGGGAGGGTCAAGACAAAGAATTTTTTTCAAAGGGAATCCTGGGTTTAGAAAAAAGATGGACTAAATGTATTGATTTGTAAGGAGACTATGTAGAAAAATAAATTATTATTTTAACTTTAATTACCGTGTTTTATTTTCATTATCATTACTTTTGATCACCTCGTAGGCTTCCCCCATGGCTTGCGTCATATTTGCCATAGTTGCCATGCAGGTGGGTTGGCAACCGCGGTTTTTATTATTTTCAGTTGTAAGAGAGACGCTGCTGCCCATCTCCTAGTTTGTTTCCCTTGTCGCCTCTTACGACACCCACGGGACGATATGGGGTAGTAGATATTCTAACACCGCCACTTCACGGTCTCATCTCCATATTCATAGTTTTTTATTTTATAGTATTGAGTTGTTATCAGGAAGATGCTATGATGTCCATCTCCTGTTTCAGTTTCCTCTGTCACCTCTCAAGACATTCACGAGACGATACGGGGTAGTAGATTGTCTTACACCATCCACACACAGCATCATAACTATACCACGTTATGATGCTGTGTGGTGGTGTCTGTCTATACGTGGTAGAGCCACGCTGCAGCTATATTACGGTTGTAGCACGAATGGATCGGCAAATAATTTCTGCTGCTATTTTATAGCAGCTTTCGTGAGAAAATATTGTTTCGTATGGTGAGTGTAGAGAACCGGAAACACCTTTTACTGGTAACGAGGCATTCCATCTCAGTCCTCAGGGGTGACAACGCATCTGCATTTTATTTCTTAATTGAGGATTAGGATTCTTAATACGAGGGGTGATCCAAAAGTAATGATAATCGGTTACTTCAGGTCCGCATAAAAATCCAAAAAAAATATTTTTTGCTTGCTTATATACTCACTACGTCAGCCTAAAAAAATCATATAAATAGATCACGATTTCCGGGAGATACATTCATTTGAATACGAACTGTCAAAGAGATAACATCAACATGGAGAAAAACGAAATTAGAGCTGTCATCAAGTACCATTGTTTGAAAAAAATGTCTTCAAAAGACATACACAGTGACTTAGTGGAAACATTGGGGGACTCTGCTCCTCCATATTCTACAGTTGCACGCTGGGCCAAGGAGTTTAAACTGGGCAGAACATCCACTGAAGATGAACATCGCGAAGGACGCCCATCCACGTCCCTCACTGAAGAGAACGTGAAAAAAGTCGAAGATGTTGTATTGGCAGATCGAAGAGTGACCATCAGGCATGTAGCTGAGGTCACAGGGATCTCGTATGGCAGCGTTCAAAGAATCTCTTGAACGAGTTGCATATGAAAAGGTCTCTGCGCGTTGGGTACCAGAATGTTAACCGACGAGCAAAAAAAAATCGAGTTGACATTTCGAGGGTCAATCTCGAAAAGTTCCAAGCAGATCAAGAAAATTATGTTCCGTTTTGTGACTATGGACGAGACCTGGATCCACCATTTTGATCCTAAAACGAAACAACAATCGATGACTTGGAAGTGAGCCTCACCGACACCAAAGAAATTCAAAGTTTCAAGTTCGACGGGAAAGGTTATGGCATCTGTTTTTGGGACGCTCTCAGGCATAATTATGGTGGAATATTTGGAAAAGGGGCCACTATTACGGGCTCTTACTACGCAGACCAAATAAGAAGATTAGGGAGGCCATTAAGGAAAAGACGCGGCAAACTGCGAGCTGGAGTGCTGTTTCACCAAGACAACGCACCGGCCTCAGCAAAGCGAGTTGCGATGGCTGCCATTCAAGAAACGGGATTCGAACTGCTCGAACACCTCCCTATTCGCCAGATCTAGCTCCTAGTGATTTCTACTCTTCTCGCTCAAGGAACGCCTCCGAGGCAAGAAATTCGAAGACGATAGCGAAGTAATGGCCGCTGTTGAAGTGTTTTGGAGGGTCAAAACAAAGAATTTTTTCAAAGGAACTGGGTTTAAAAAAGATGGACTAAATGTATTGATTTGTTAGGAGACTATGTAGAAAAATAAATTATTATTTTAACTTTAATTACCGTGTTTTATTTTCATTATCATTACTTTTGAATCACCCCTCGTAGATGTCAATGGGCCACAGCATGCACTTACCATCAGTGTATTGTCTTCGATATTTATCTTTTTTACGGCTCACCAACACCTCACCACGGACACGACCACTTCAAACGACTCACCGGACGCGACTGACTCGTGACTAATGATGGTTAATATAGCGCATAGCGTCATATTATAGCGCGCTATCTTTCTATAGCGCACAGCGCGTGCTATGTAAGTAGCTGCTATGGCGCTTTGACGCTATGAATATCTAGCGGCAACTAATGGTGGTTAATATAGCGTCATATTATAGCGTGCTATCTTTCCATAGCGCACAGCGCGTGCTATGTAATTAGCCGCCATGGCGCTATGGCCTTTTGACCCTATGAATATCTAGCGGCAACTAATGGTGGTTAATATAGCGCATAGCGTCATGTTATAGCGCGCTATCTTTCCATAGCGCACAGCGCGTGCTATGTAAGTAGCCGCCATGGCGCTATGGCGCTTTGGCGCTATGAATATCTAGCGGCAACTTATGGTGGTTAATATAGCGCATAGCGTCATATTATAGCGCGCTATCTTTTCTTAGCGCACAGCACGTGCTATGTGCGTAGACGCCATGGCGCTATGGCGCTTTGACGCTATGAATATCTAGCGGCAACTAATGGTGGTTAATATAGCGCATAGCGTCATATTATAGCGCGCTATCTTGCCATAGCGCACAGCACGTGCTATGTGCTTAGTCGCCATGGCGCTATGGCGCTTTGACGCTATGAATATCTAGCGGTAACTAATGGTGGTTAATATAGCTCATAGCGTCATATTATAGCGCGCTATCTTTCCATTGCGCACAGCGCGTGTTATGTAAGTAGCCGCCATGGCGCTATGGCGCTTTGCCGCTATGAATATCTAGCGGCAACTAATGGTGGTTAATATAGCGCATAGCGTCAAATTATAGCGCGCTATCTTTCCATAGCGCACAGCGCGTGCTATCTAAGTAGCCGCCATGGCGCTATATGCCGCCGCGCGAATATCTAGCGGCAACTAATGGTGGTTAATATAGCGCATAGCGTCAAATTATAGCGCGCTATCTTTCCATAGCGCACAGCGCGTGCTATCTAAGTAGCCGCCATGGCCCTATGGCGCTTTGACGCTATGAATATCTAGCGGCAACTAGCTCTAGCAGCAGCGCTGGCATCTAGCTGTCGCGTGCGCGCTGTAGGGAGTGGTATTTAGTATTAGACGTTGATTAGTTAGTGTATACTGTATATTTATAAGTGATCGAAGGACACGGTTGTCTGCTACAAAAGTAGCCTAACTAATCTTTTAAATGTAAATAAAATATAGATTTAAAAGTGTATTTAGTAGTGTATGTAAATAGTTGATTTTTGTATATATAATCAATAAACTTAAATATACCTTCAATTGATTTATAATTTAAATTAATATTAAAATAACGTTTACATTGATTATAGACAGTCCTAAGCCTGAAAAGTATGAAAGAGTGTTCATTGGGTTTTTTGTACTTCTTTATTTCATTTTAGTCTGAAATGCGACTTATTACGAAATAATATTCTTATATAGCACGCGGTCTATGCAACGAACGAGATGTAATACAACGTGCTACGAGATATAGCGTGCTGCAAAACTTTACGCGCTTGCCGGCCTCCCACACGCTTTGTTATCAATAGCGCGCTATAACACAGCGTATTTAATGGCGCGCTAGAAATTTATAGTTTATAGTCTGTAGCGTGCTATTGATTTATAGTCGTTTTGAACAACTCTACTTCTCAATGTAGGTAGTTTGTGATCCACTGATCACAAACTACCTACATTGAGTACTTATAAAATATTGATAAAATAATGGGATATTGATACCGTAAAGCGGGGTGAATAGGGACGATTTCAAGGTTTAGGGCAGATTTTTAACATGTTATCATTTTGTTTGGTACTGAATACTACTTAAATATTCCTTCCGGTAGCTGAAACTTTTATTATTTAGAACTTTTCCTGCATAAAAATGTAGGTTTTACGAGAAAAACAGAAAAATATGCCCGATCCCGTCTCACCCCGTGGTTGGGGTGAAAAGGAACGAAAGAGGGGTGAATCGGGAATTCAGCTAGGGCTGCCACAGATTTTTACCCAACATGATAAAATGAGGTTTTCAATTTCACTTAATAATGCAAAATAAAACAAATATATAGTATAGAAAGTATTTATTTAATGAGATCAGTAATACAGTCAGCAAACAAAATAGCAGATTTTTTTTCAAAATTATGTTATTGCCATGTTATCCTGATGAACAATAGACTTATATCAACTACTTTGCGTCTTTTATCAACTAAATAAAATTGAAATAAAAACACATAATAAAAATATCAATATCAACAAAACAAAACTTTCTCGTAATAACTTAACCCACTCTGCACACATATTTAAGTTTTCTACTAATAGATCTTCTATATCTGGTGTTAGCGCTGTTTGGCCACCAGGGCGTTTTATATTTTTATTTGTATGGCGATGAAGAGTTGATTTTGATATACCATACTTGTCGGCCACAGATTTTAGAGACACGTGATTAGAATTCAATTCTTCGAGAGCTTTTTTAATTATTTGCTCATCATACTTTTTATACTTCTTACACCCTGGCTTAGATTATAAATGCGAGGCATGATAGTGTTCTGTAAACAATGGAAATTATTTGTATAAATATGATGTACACAAAATATCTTTAAAATTCGTTATTTTATAAGATCATGACCTATTGAGCATGTATATTTACTCTCTAAATAAAATAAACATTGCCGGCCCTACTTCTAATCGTTAATTATCGCTTACTTAATTTTAGCATTAATTTAAGAATGATTGACGTTTTTATTATTAACACCGATTTAGGATTGAATATTTATATGCAATAAAATACTCCTCCTATGATTTTTATGATATAGCATATAAATAATTTTTTCTTAAATAACCGAATAAGAAACCAAAGTAATTTTTGACAACCCTATTAAGTAGACCCTATTCACCCCTCACTCGTCCTGAATCACCTCTAATCCGTTCCAAATTACCCCTTTCCCGTCCCGAATCAACCCTTTAATTGTCTCTATTCTCCCCTCACACGTCCCTAGTCACCCCAAAGTTATCAATAATTGCAGATCCTTTAAAAAATTACCATTCAAATCGAAAATATGTAGTGTTTAACTTACCTTTATAGTTTTTTGGGTCCTTGAACAATAACACGATAAAATTAATCCATCAGCGTCACTCGAAATTGGTATTTATTATCTTAAAATTTAAATGTTTACGGAACAAAATTTTGGCGCTTCAATAGTGTTCACTTTAACTAACGTTTTTTCTGTCTTATTGACATTTTAGATACTAGATGTTGCCAGAATAAAGAAAAAATAATCCTCAATTAAAAAAAAACATCAACGTCATTTGATAATCTGGCTGTATGCTGGAGTATCAGTGAGTAGAAAAAAAACTTGAGTTTGTCCCTATTCACCCCTGCATCCCTAATCACATAAGTTTAATTGCTATAAAATTAAACTTATATCCAATATTTTATCAAACGCCATGTCTACCTTGAATGACTACTGACCGATTCTGTTCTGTTTGCGTACGTCGTTCGCAAGCACGGTTTGGCGTTGGCGTCGAGTGTAGGTGTACGAAAAGAACTGTTAGACCGATTAAAAATCGGCATTCGGAAACGTTTCTTCTAGTACAGTGCCAAGATACGTCACCTAATTGTTCATCGTTCGCGAACTACACAAGACTATTGTCGACTTCAATCGGCGCGTACGCTGTTCAATAAACATATTCGAAAGTTACAGAAATTGTATGTTGTTGTATATTGTTGTATTATAGACGTAATCGATGACTATCTTTAAGGCGTATTTAAAAAATTGGAATCAAGTATTTACAACTAATAACAATTTAAAACGATTAACTATTTACAAAAACGAACTATTTACATCTTAAATATGCAATTACTTAGAATAAAACTAACTTACTGGTATTTTAGTAGGTGTTCAAAATGGAGTATGTTTCTCGCAATGCACAGTTGAGCACGTTTCCTTAAATTATTTTTCACATTAATTACATGTGTCAAGAAAGATTTGGTGGATGTAGCTACCGAAGTATGTGGTGTATCTAAGTAAGAGAACGAATGAAAGGAAAAATAATACGTTATGGTGGGATGATGGGGTACGGATGGAAGTCGAAGCAATCAAGAAAGCATGGCTAGATTTACTAGCAACCAAGGCTAGTAATTCTAGCGTTATGAATGATGATATTGAAGGAAAAAAGGCAGTCTTTAGACATCTAAATAAGAGAGTAAAAGAAGTAGTTGAAAGGAAAAAGCAAGAAAGAACGGATAAGAATGATAGAAAAATATCGGATAACTTCCAGGCAAATATTAATTAAAATGTTCTGGGAAACTCGTAAGAACTGCCAGGGGACATTCAAAACAGCCTAGAATGAATGCTATACGAGACCAGAATGGCTGTATTCTGAATGACGAAGTTTCGATTTTAAGGAGATGAAAGGAATACTTTGAAAGCGTGTTTATGAGTGATGAGACGTTTGAATTAAATGAAATAGAAATTCCCGAAAGAAGAGGAAATAGAAACATAAGTATAGATGAAATAATGAAAGCAATGAAAAGTATGAAAGCAGATAAGGCAGCCGGATATGATAGAGTATCTCTCGAAATGAAAAGGAGTGGAAAAGGAGGGGTGGCAGACCTGCTGTACATCTTGTTTAATTTATGTTGGGAACTTAAGCGGGTACCGGAATACTGGTGCAAAGCCGTGATAGTCCCAATATATAAAGGAAAAGGATCGCAGCAGGACTGTAAAAACTACCGTGGTATCAGCCTTCTTAGCATTGTGGGAAAACTGTATGCTAAGGTACTAATTGAAAGAGTTATGAAAAAAACTGATGGAAAAATTTGGGGTGTGCAAGCGGGATTTAGAAAGGGAATGGGGTGTACGGATCAGGTCATTTCCATGCGCATGGACGCGGAGAAGTTTATGGCCAAAAACCAAAAAGTTTTTTGTGCGTTCGTTGACTTGGAAAAGGCTTATGACAGAGTGGACAGGGATGTGTTATGGCAAACACTGAACTCATTTGGGTTGAGCGCTGGGTTGATACAGGCATTGAAGTCTATGTATAGGGACTCCAGCGCTTGTGTCAGGATCAACGGGGCCTACTCGGACTAGTTTGGTTGCCATCCATAAAGGTGTCAGACAGGGTTGTGTGGCTTCCCCGTGGCTGTTCAACTTATTTATGGACAGTTGTTTGGAAAATTTGAAAGTTGAAGAATGCGGGTTAAGAATGGGTGAGTTAACCGTCAAATGCCTTTTGTACGCCGATTATCAAGTCATACTTGCGTCGTCGGCGGCCGAGTTGCAAATTATGGTTACATTAATGAATAGGTCATTGGAAGAAAAGGGTATGAAACTGAACGCAAGTAAGACGAAAGTTATGGTTTTTGAAAGAGAAGAAAGTAAAACGATATGTGGAATAAGAATAGAAGGGGAGTTCGTCGAGCAAGCAGATGAGTTTGTGTATTTGAGATGTGTATTTAGCAGGGATGGTAGATATGATAAGGATATAGAACGACGAGTGAACGCAGGAAATAGAGTGAATGGGGCTCTACACTCTATTGTGGGAAGTCAGAATGTGTCCAAAAAGGCACGTATAGCAATTCACAATACTGTGTTAGTCCCTAATTTAATGTATGGTAGTGAAAGTTGGGTGTGGCAGAAGAAGCACAAGAGTATAATAAATGCTGTAGAAAAACGGTCATTAAGGAGTATGTTAGGGCTGAATCTGAATGACAGGGTGAGAAATTGTGTGATAAGAGAAGAGTGTGGTTTGCAAGATGATGTTGTGACCAGGATTAAGAAAGGAATGCTTCGGTGGTTTTTTTATTTTTATTTCATAAGCACACTTACAATATACATATTAAACATTAACTCTAGATTCTATAAAAAGTAACACCCTCACTGATATGTATATCAATAATAAGTGTACATAACATTTACCAACAAAAATACATGTAAACATTGAGAAGGAAAAAAAGAAAATGTATTTTTTTTTTCAATGTAATGAGGACTCATCGATAGATGATCGGTGAGTTTTTTTTTAAAAAACAGCATAAGAGTTGTGGAATATGTCGATGCCAGGTATAGCTCGAGATATTTCATTATATTTCGCACATATGCGAGCCATGGGAGCTTGCTTACCAAAATGCGTTCTTGTGAAAGGTATGTGAAATGTTTTTCGAGAAGTATTGCAACAGCGAGGATATCTACTTGGTACTGTTAGAGGAACCTGTTCAAGCAGCTTACTGCACTTGACTTTGCAATTGATTATTTAATTGATATTAAACACAGATCAAGTATCTCCCGCCTGCTTCGGAGGGACATCATTTTAAATTTAACCAATCTTTGATTATAGGGCTGTCTGTGTGAGATACCAGTTTCGTGGAATGCAAGGTGCCTTGTAAAAGCGCGTTGTACGTTTCCAATGCGTTGGGAATGTATGTGATAGTAAGGATTCCAAATGACACTCGCAAACACGTTGTACAAAATAATTTTAGTCCTGCAGGTAAATCCTTTTGTGTTTCGTCTAATGAATCCGAGGAACTGCGTGGCTATTTTAATAATATTGTTTATATGTGATGTAAAAGTTAACTTCCTGTCAATAGTAACTCCTAAGTCCTTGATTTGTGGTAACTTTTGTAATACTACATTATCAATCGAATAACTTGAGACAAGTGGCTTTTTCTTTCTGGTATATTTTACATGAAAACATTTGTTAACATTAAGAGTCATACTATTGACGCCACATCAATTAGTGATTCTATCGAGATGTATTAATTTAGTGTCTACATCTGACTTCGTAATTTTATAGATTTTTAAGTCATTGGCAACAAGTGAGCAGTTGCAATGCTTTACTTCTGTGGTAATATCATTTATGAAGGCCAAAATAACAAAGGCCCGAGGTGGGAACCCTGTGGTACCCCAGAGCGAGCGATGTATCTCTCAGGTTTGGTCATGTAGAAAGAATGAATGCTCCGGGAAGAATCGATGCTCCGGGAAGTCTGCAGTCTGTGAACACGTACAGGATCGCCCCCGTCACTACATTAGATTTGATAGACCACAATTCCTCGCTAAAGAACACCAATTCCTTCCAAGGATGATTTGCGAGGCTATTGAAATCAAAAAACATCCTAATTTCAATAGAGAAGATGGCTGAGTGCTACCATCTGCTTGGGATCCCATAATTAATAAAATTAAATCCCAACCCAAGCATACAACTGCAAGAGTTCAAGATATTGTAAGTTCATACTGCGTAGATCGGAACAAAAATTAATAATTTTTAATCTGGAGGTAGCCGTGGTTAACTATGACATTGGGACGTCATACACCGCAGTCCCCCCCGTGACCATGGGTGCTGTAAAGTACTCGAGACGTCGGGAATATAAAATAAGTTAATATACGCGACAAAATCCGTAAAACTAGTTATATTTAAATGTGTAGTGTTCGCGTAAATATAAGAAATCATTAAGAATGAATGAGTAAAGAGTGACAAAGCAAATTTATGTTGCAGAGGTGAACGGCAGAGTCGAGAAGGGACGCCCTAGGCGAAAGTTTATCGACTAAATTGGCGATATATTGAAATTGGGCCAAATTCAGAGTACCTTTAACCGACGAGCGTGTATGTGTAGGTATATGGATGTGGAGGAAGCGAGAGAGGTGTGTCAGGATCGTGCCAAATGGAAGTCCATAGTCTCTGCCTACCCCTCTGGGTGACAGACGTGAGTTATGTTATGTTATGTTCTGAGCACTTTTTACGTCCGAGAATGCAGCAATATTTTGCTGCGGAGGTCGTCATAGCTTTGGGCCTCTTGTTAAGTACAGTAAGTTCAATGAAATTTTCAATAAAGATTTTAATATTGCTTTCGGACAGCCTAGAAAAGACATTTGTGCGAACTGTGAAAAGATTAAAGTTCAGATTGATTTTGCGACAGTAAACAAAGACGTCCAAACTGTTAATTCTTTAAAAATAGAAAAAGAACTTCATCTGCGAAAGGCTCAATTTTTTTTAAAAGCAATCACAATAACTGAAACTGATAAGCAAAATCATAAACTATCGCTTTGCTTTGATTACCAGAAGAATTTGCCGCTACCTGTTACTAATGTCTTTATAAATCTTTCTATATTATTTTCTATATTATTCACGTCAACTGTCGTTACACAATTTTAGTATTCACGATCTTTCTAACAACACGGCTTCGTTGTATTTATATTTTATATACTGAAAACTACGGACAAAAAGGGCCGAATGAAGTCATAACAGCTTTGGCAGACTACATAGAGCACAACAAACTTTCAGAGCATACTCCCTTGAAGCTGTTTTGCGATAACTGTTAGCCAAAATAAGAATCACTTTCCTGGATCAATTATGTGCCAATAATATCTTTCAAAAAGTAAGTTTCTTACGATTCCTGGACATAAAGAGAAAGCACATTAAAACGGAAAAGGTATATACACCTGGCTATTACATAGATATGATAGAAAACTCACGCAACACTCGTAAATTCAGAGTCCGTTTTTGAAAAGAATCTTAGAGATGAGGAAAATGCTGGAGGTGGAGTATTAAAAATTAAGAATTACAAAAGCCTGTATGAAACTCATGTTATATCATCATTGAGCGGAATATCAATATGCCTAAGCGGAATATAATATCAATATGAGAGAACGATTTCAAAGATTTCGACACCCTGAATTTACTAAATTTTACTTACATGACAGGTCAAAACTTTTAAAAGATGACATTATATCGTGTTAGAATGGGTCGCAATATCACGGGACATCCCAGCAACTATTATCAAGGGATGGTACCATTAAAACAAAAAAACACAATATAATATGAAACTTCTTGAATACGTCCCTGTTGAAAAACGTCTATTTTATGATGAGATAGTGTTAGCAGTTACCTCTTCAGGATGAGAGCAGGATAATGAAAATAACGACACAGGAAGAAATTTTCGATTAAATAGATATGGTAGTATGTAACTTTCGTAAACTTGTCTCTTTATTTTACCCCATAAATAAAAGTCTAATGGTGTAAGATCCTGTAACCTTGCAGGCCATGATATAGGACCGCCACGCCCAATCCACCTATCTTCGTATTCGATATTCAAATAATCACGCACTGAACTTGAACAGTGAGGCGGAGCACCGTCGTGTTGGATATTAAAATTACTCAGTAACACTAAGGTAACAGCACTAGTAATTGACCATGTACCTGTAGTTGACCACTAATTCACATAAACCGATAAAATAAGAATTCGCGGAATGTTTTTAAACTAATTTCATATTAAATAGTCAGTGCTGCCATCTGATCAACCAATCGTGTGAACTGCGTATCCGCCATTTTCTGATACTTAAAATGGCCGGCAGTTGTTTTGTGGAGTGACGCAGCGTAAAACTATTATTCGTTTTTTCGTAACAATTGTCTTAAGGATTGCAAAATTTTGAAGTTAAATATTAGCAACTTAATAACCTTGTTGATGGTAAATGTTTTGATTTTCTTATTTGTTTAGCATTAATTAAGGTATAACATGGTATTTAAAATACAAAAATTTATTTACAAAGTCAACATGTGAGGTGGTCCACTACTGACTCAAATTATCATGTTTTTCTAGTAATTGACCGGGATGGTCAACTACTGATGAAATTGTCTGTCATGTAAATATACTGTACAAAATAATATATGAAGGGCAGCATTAATTAGAATTCAACTATTTTATTTGCCTTTACTCTAAGTTACTTTTATTTAGTAGTTGACCACCTTTATTGTAAAGTATAATACTAAAAGCAATTTTTGGCAACGGAACCGTCAGTATACTGATGGTGTTTTGGAAACTACAATGGAGTCATCAGTAACTGCGATGCCTATTACTGTTGGTGACGAACTGCTAATGCCGATACCAGGATCGCCAGCGATTAGCGTTGCTGACGGTATATTTCATACCACTCTACATCAATTAGACATCACAGCTCCTGACGGTATGCTTGAAACGATTCCAGAATCTTCAACTAACGCTGTTGCTGATGGATTAAATTCCGGTATATACAGTGTTGCTAGCACTTCTGACGCTGTACCAAATAATGTACCTAGTCCCTTTAAGAAACATTTCTTTTACAAAACCAACAACAAAAAGGACACACCTAAAACACGTCTAAAAGAAAGAATACCTACTATAGTTTCAGGAAAAAGTTACCAGGAATATCTACAGAGGAAATTGAAGCAAAAAAAAAAGAACTTGAACGAATAAAAATAGAAAGGGCTGCTGAAAAGCTAAGAAAGAAAGAAGAAAAAGAGTCACTAAAAAGAGTCAAGGCCCTCAAAATAATAAAACATACCAAAATAGCGGAAAGAGAAAATCTGATTCTCTTCGTCAAGTTCTGACTCGAATACTGTGGTCTCTTCAGAAGAAAGTGTGAAAGAGTCAGAAAATGACACTGATCAAGAATCTATCATTATAGGTTTGAAACTCCCTCAAAGAGTAGATGGTAAATTTGTCATATTTAAGTACGAAAATAACTTTTATCCAGGGAAAGTACCAGGGTAAGCAATGAAAAAAACAGCTACAATCTCATCGATGAAAGCAAATGGTCGATTGTGGAAATGGCCGGATCATATAGACGTGCTTGACTATCCTCGTGCAGTAGTTGCTCATATAAAAGAGCCAAAAAAGACCAGTTCAACGAGAAATGTATTTGATGTTCCAGAGATACATTCCTTTATATAACTTGTTTGTAATTTTTAACGAGTTGTGATTTTCTTATAATATTTCAAATAACACCTAAGTTGTTGTAATTTGCTTCCTATTTAACAACTTAGCTGACGCCCGCGACTTGGTCCACGTAGGTTTACGTTTTTAACTGTTCCTCTTTCCTACCCCTCTCTCCATCCCTTCCCTAGTTCACTTTCTCCCTCTCTCTCTAGTTAAAAAAACCGATACTCCTACACAGACTTCCCCAAACCCCCCCTTAAAATGTGAAAATCCAAAAATCCTGAAACACATTATTTATTTACCTATGCTCAATACTTAGCTGCTATATATTAGGTAGATAAACCCACTAAAACTTGAGCATCTGGATGGTCACTTACTGATGCAATATATGGTCATCTACTACTTTGTTAGATGGTCAACTACTAAATCTAATTTTTAAAAATAAAAAAAATAAAAAAAAATCTATTCAATCATTGTACAAGAAAAAACACTGGTTTTGTTTCGTTAAAAGACTACAACAGAGTTTACAAAAGGAAACACTCATTGAATTCGCATGAAAATTAAGGTTAAGCATTAAAAAAAGAAAGTCTGTGCCCTTAAATGGTCATTTACTGATGCTGTTACCTTAGGGTGGTATCGTCCAGAAATCTTGAATAACACCTTGTAACATGTCCAAATAATTACCACCCATTAATCGTCTTTCAATAAAGTACGGCCCCACAATTATGTTATCAATAATTCCGGCACAAATATTTACACTAAATCGCACACGATGATAATTATCTTTTATAGCGTGTGGGTTGCATACTGCCCAGTAATGTTCATTGCGACTATATAAAGCCCTACACGCGTAAATAGGGCTTCGTCAGTCCACATAATGTTAGTATTATCAATGTTTGGCAACAACCATTCACAAAAATGTTTTCGAGGTGGACCATCGTTATTATTCAGTGCTTGCACACGTAGTACTGGCTGTGACCATTAATACTACCTACGAACATTTAAAAATAGGACAGTCGGTACGTAATGAGGTCACGGTCAAATCAACATAGTCGGCCGGCCGGTCAGGTGAACGTACCCAGCGGTGTAATGGAAGGGAAAGGGCGGGGAGACGCGTTTGTTTTTATCGAGTCAAAACAACTAAAGATACCTAAATCTGTAACCGAGCGCAAGCGCCGAACGCCACCAGCTGCTTACGAACTCAACACTCCCTTACGAATGTGTACGTGCGTATAAAATAGTAGGCGCTTCATATTTATGAATGACAAGCAATTAAAAGAATGCATTTCCACACATTTTGATTATAAAGGTTAAAAAGGATAAAATGTTTCAGTTTTTTTTCTTGTTTATTTTTTTTCACCATTCCCTTATGTTATCTATTCTGAACCTCCTCTGCAAATTTGGCCGGTTATTGCAAAATAACCGTTTACAATAACGCTATATATATACAGTAAAGTTGGTTAAGTGGGACCTGGCTAAGTGAGAAACCTCCATAGCTGGAACTCATGCTTAGGTCCCGACACTTTACCACTGAATTACCTCTGTTATTAGGACAAAACAAACCTCTATATCTGGGATTAGTCCTTTCGATTTTATCGTCATAATTACCTCTATAATTGAGACAGCGAGTGTATTTTACCTCTTTTACTGAGACTATATTTTAGGGATTAGTTCTTTCGATTTTATTCGTCATAATTACCTCTATAATTAAGACAGCGAATGTATTTTACCTCTTTTACTGAGACTATATTTTGTGTACCGTTTTGTTTACTAATTCTTATTCTACCCGCAAATTCCGCACTTTGCTAATTGTGTAAAAGTGACCTCCAGTTTTAGTTTGGTTTTGCTATCGTCCGGATGTTTATTTGAAATATTTTTGTTTCATAGCTTTTTTGGTTGTTAATAAAGATTACAACTCATGTATAATGTTTACAAAATACGTTATTTTATTTAATAATCGCACCTCTATAACTGAAATAACCTCTATTCTCACCTCTGTTAATGGAACCCTCTGTAAATGAGACAGTTATTTATTTATACCTGGATATCTGAGACACTGGGTAAGTGGAATTCTTCTTTAAGTGAGACAAATTTGCCGGTCCCTTAAGATCCCAGTTATCCAGGTTTCACTGTATATTTACATACAAAATTAACAATTTTATGGGTGCCGGTGGTTGAATGTCGTCGATCTGGATATTTTACATTTGTAGTAAACGAGGTGGTTATACCGATATCTGTCGGAGGCTATCAGATTTTTTAACTCACGGGACAAATGTGATGATGAATTCTCTTATGCCGCACTTACACGCCAACTTCGACTGTACTGTGTGTATAACACTAGTTCTGTGTGGAATTCGAAACAGCGATTATTAGATTAATGTAATTATAACATGGTCAGACGAACCATTCTTTCCCTCCAAAAACGAATATAAGAGACATTATTCGGAGTAATTGGCTAAAATACTTTATATCGAGCTACATTATTTAGTATAATTATTTAAAATATTATAATTTCTCTATTTCTCCCTAGGTTAACTGACAGAGAATGACATAAGGCATAAACTCCGCCCACTGTAAACCGTTTATGGTATCTTACAATAAATATGCAATGTCTTACAATAAATAAAATGTTTATTTCGTGTGTATTTTAGAACAATACATCACACGCACAAATAATTTTTCAGTACCGTCTGAGAAGAAGATCAAATCAAATTTTACTGATTTTGAAGACCCTACTATTAAATCGAACCCTGAAGTGAAAAAAGATAATCAACCAATTAATAAAAAAGGAAAGCATCATGCAAAGATTATGAAAAAGAAAATTTTGAAACAAAAGAGTGTAAATATACTTAAGAAAAAAACATCTGGGACATCAACTAAATACATTTTTGAATGTGATGGTTGTAGTAAAAAATGTTCAACAAAAGTCATTCTCGCCAAACACATTTCATACGGTCATAAGACGCAAAAGAACTCAGACACCACTGCAGTTCGGACACAAGTTGAACAAACTCCAGTACCACAACAAACAGAAATATTTAATTGTGATATTTGCCAATTTAAAACATCTCAAAAACGTTACATTTTGGCACATCATAAAGCGCACGTCGCTAAACAAATGTACTGTTGTTATAATTGTGAATATAAATGTATTAGAAAAAGTGAGTTGCAAAGACATATGAAAATACACGCCGGAGAAAAATCTTTTTCGTGTAATATCTGTGAATATAGATGTATTACAAAGAGTCGTTTGCAAACACATATTAGAATACATACCGGATAAAAACCTTTTTCGTGTAATATCTGTGAATTTAGATGTAACAGAAAATTTCATTTTCGATCACATATGAGAATACATACCGGAGAAAAACCTTTTCCGTGTAATATCTGTGAATATAGATGTATTACAAAAGGTAATTTGCAAACACATATGAAAATACACACCGGTGAAAAACCGTTTTCGTGTAATATCTGTGTATATAGATGTATTACAAAAAGTAGTTTGCAAACTCATATGAAAATACACACAAGAGAAAAGCCATTTTCGTGTAATATCTGTGATTATAGCTCTATTAGAAAAAGTAATTTGCAAACACCTTCGAAAATACACAATGGTGAAAAATCTTTTTCATGTAATATCTGTGAATATAGATGTATTACAAAGAGTCGTTTGCAAACACATATGAAAACACATACTATACAAAAACCTTTTTCGTGTAATATCTGTGAATATAGATGTAATACAAAAAGTAATTTGAAAAGACATATGAAAATACACACTGGTGAAAAACCGTTTTCGTGTAATATCTGTGTATATAGATGTATTACAAAAAGTAGTTTGCAAACCCATATGAAAATACACACAAGAGAAAAGCCATTTTCGTGTAATATCTGTGATTATAGCTCTATTAGAAAAAGTAATTTGCAAACACATACGAAAATACACAATGGTGAAAAATCTTTTTCATGTAATATCTGTGAATATAGATGTATTACAAAGAGTCGTTTGCAAACACATATGAAAACACATACTATACAAAAACCTTTTTCGTGTAATATCTGTGAATATAGATGTAATACAAAAAGTAATTTGAAAAGACATATGAAAATACACACTGGTGAAAAACCGTTTTCGTGTAATATCTGTGTATATAGATGTATTACAAAAAGTAGTTTGCAAACCCATATGAAAATACTCACAAGAGAAAAGCCATTTTCTTGTAATATCTGTGATTATAGCTGTATTAGAAAAAGTGATTTGCAAACACACATGAAAATACACACTGGTGAAAAATCTTTTTCATGTAATATCTGTGAATATAAATGTATTACAAAGAGTCGTTTGCAAACACATATGAAAACACATACTATACAAAAACCTTTTTCGTGTAATATCTGTGAATATAGATGTATTACAAAAAGTAATTAGCAAAGACATTTAATAATACACACTAGAGCAAAACCTTTTTCGTGAGCTATCTGGTAAAATATGTACAATGTTGTGTAAACGTGTTTTATATAAATATGTGTGTGTTGTAAAATAAACGCTAGCTGGTTAAACACTGATTTTATTATTTTTATGAAAGGACACCCAATATCAATCTACCCACAATATACTACATCCTTCCCCTTTTATAATGAACATTGAAGTACAAAAATGTTTTATAATAAAAAACTATATAATGAAAACAAATAAAAGATTACGCAAACTGTAGAAATGGACCGTATACCAAATACAAACTCATACAAACATTAATATATCTATCATAATAACGAAGCCACCTAGCCGTAACATGAACATATTTCTATATAGTTTCGTATTTTGTTTAAGTCGCGCTTAAAGTGGTGTCAGAACCACAGTGAACAAATAAAATGGACATCTTGGCTACTCAGCACGCGAAAATGATTTTCGTAATTTTTGAAATCGACCAATAATTTAAATAGTAAACCTGGCCTACCAGTGAGCGTTAATGGTATTAATGATCATGGTCTTATAGCAGATATGTTTAGAGAGCATTTTACAGTGACTTCACCGTTGGGGCCATCACAGGCCATAGGAGATTGGGGTACGTGTGGCCAGGAGATTGGAACTGATTTACAGCGAAGGATGTCAGTAAGGCTATAGGTTCTATGTCGTGGCAAGTCTCCTGGCCATGACAGACTTAGTATTGAACACCTAAAGCATGCGGGTCCTCACTTACCTAGAGTACTTGCCATGTTTTATAACTTATGTATAGCGCATTCGTACTTGCCCGCGGCTCTGATGAGAACTGTGGTGGTGCCAATTGTGAAGAACAAAACTGGGGACATATCTGATAAGTCCAACTACAGGCCTATCTCACTTGCCACGATTGTTGCGAAAGTGCTTGACAGTTTGCTTAACGCCCAGCTTGATAAACACTTATGCCTACACGACAATCAGTTTGGTTTCAGGCCCGGTTTGTCAACAGAGTCGGCCATATTATGTTTGAAGCAAACTGTGAAGTACTATTCGGTTAGACGAACGCCTATTTATGCCTGTTTTCTGGACCTTAGCAAGGCGTTCGATCTGGTGAATTATGATATCCTATGGCAGAAATTGAAAGATACCGGACTGCCTGAAGAAGTTACTAGGATCTTCAAATTTTGGTATCGAAACCAGGTCAATGTAGTGCGATGGTCCGAAACTCATTCGCAGCCATATAGGCTGGAGTGTGGGTACGACAGGGGGGCTTAACTTCCCCTAAGCTCTTCAACCTTTATGTGAATGCACTGATAGAGTTGCTTAGCACCACTCATGTCGGTTGTCATATTGACGAAGTATGCCTCAACAACGTCAGTTACGCAGACGACATGGTGTTGCTGAGTGCTTCTGTTTGTGGCTTGGCAAAATTGTTGAGCATATGTGAAGGCTACGCCCGCAGTCACGGATTGATTTATAACGTTAATAAAAGCGAATGCATTGTCTTTCAGGCTAAAGGAAAGCCTTGCCCTCATATATACCACCCATTAAGTTATACGGTACCCCGTTAAGAAGGTGTATCAGTTTAAGTACCTGGGTCATATGGTGTCCTTTGACCTGAAGATGATGCTGATAGAGAGAGAGCGCAGGGCATTGTCTGTTAGAGCGAACATGATCGCTCGCAGGTTCGCTCGTTGTTCGGTCCCTGTAAAAGTAACGCTATTCAGAGCTTACTGCACGTCCTTTTACACGAGCAGTCTGTGGTGGACTACACGCAGAAACAGTACAATGCCCTGCGTGTTCAATACAATAATGCATTCAGGATGCTATTGGGTCTGCCTCGTTACTGTAGTGCATCGGGTATGTTCGCGGATGCGCGTGGATTGTTTCTACACCACCATGCGTAAACGATGCATCCCTGGTGCGCAGGTGTGGGACAGTTCGAGTGGCATCCTGAGAGCATTTTCTGACAGGTTTGATTGTCACCTGAACCATTGTCATATGGGTGCATGCTGACTAATCGGGCCTGTCTTAGATATAGTTTTAGAATTAGGTAAATAGTTTCAAGTTTACTAACATTAGCTTTAAGATTTGTATTATTACTAACATCTATGATCCTGTGGTCGAAATAAACGATTTTTATTTTTATTTTATTTATTTATTTATATTATATTATTATATATATTATATCACTTCTTTGTTTTATGATTTATTTTGCTTCACCAAATATCGAACATAGTGTTTAATTGAGGTTACAAAATAATAGTAAACCTAAAAATAAACGAAATTAAGTCAATATCTACACAATACAGAGAGTTAAAAATATACACTTAATATGAATATATTAGTTTGTAAATAACTTTTATACAAACATCTATTATATTTTTTCTTTAATCGGATCTTTACCCCGTGTAGTGGCGGGTAAGAATACTCACTACCCCATATCTTCCCGTGGGTGTCGTAAGAGGCGACAGAGGGAAACTGAGGCAGAGGATGGGCAGCAGCATCTTTCTGATAACAGCAAAAAACAATAAAAAACTGCGGTTGCCAACCCGCTCGCCAAGCGTGGCAACTATGGCAATATACCCCCCATGATAGTAACGAAGAGACGGCCCCCAGTCCCCGGCGGCCCCGCTATTCCTGGCTACGGTGGCGACCATGGTAATGGCGGGCAGGGGTGCTAAGAATCCGGTGGAGGTTCGGTTGCCACCTACGACGACTCGACCTGGCAACTTATAACGCACGTACCCTGAGGACTGACGAGAAGATCCTGGAGCTGGAAGAAGAGACAGACAAGTTGCGCTGGAATATTATAGGATTATCCGAGGTCCGAAGAGAGGGGGAGGACACGGTAATCCTCGAATCCGCAACTTGTTCTATCACCGGGAGGGCGACCATCTGTCCCAAGGAGGTGTCGGATTTATCGTCCACAAGTCTCTCGTTAACAACGTTAAAGATTGGGAGTGTCGACGAGGATGCACCTAAACTCAGAATCACCAAACGGTATTCGCTGAAGGTCATACAGGTTTACGCACCAACCTCGGCACACCCGATGAGGAGGTGGAGGAAATGTATGAGGATATCTCTAGAGCCATGCATTCCTCCAAAACCCACTATACGGTGTTAATGGGATACTTCAACGCAAAACTAGGCACAAGAGAGTACGGTGAGCTGAAAGTAGGGAAATTCGGAGTAGGGCAACGGAACCCATAGCCAGAAGCTGGCCGACTTCATGGAGAGAGGGACTTTTATGATGAACTCTTTCTTCCAGAAGCGGCCCCACAGGAAGTGGACCTGGTCGAGCCCCGACGGTTCGACAAAAATGAGATTGACTTCATTATGACGACAAAAGACAATTGTTCAGTGATGTCTCAGTGATCGCGAGGGTGAAAACCGGCAGCGATCACCGAATGGTGAGGGGCACTGAACCTAAACGTAAAGTTGGAGAGGTCACGTCTAATGAAGTCAACGCTCCGTCCCCTCGTGCTCTAATCCAAAGTCCCGAAACTTTTCAGCTCGAGCTACGAAACCGTTTTCAGTGCCTAGAAGATTGCAATGCAGTGGACGATATGAATGACAAGCTCGTGGAAACTGTCCATGGTCGGAGCTAAGTTTTGCAAGACCCGCCGCAGAAGAACACAAAACTCTCCGATCGCACTCTTAATCTCATGGCTGTTTGACGGGATATGAAGCTGCAGTCTGTAGATTTGACAGAATACAGGCAATTGAACAGACAGATCTCCAAATGCATGCGGGGATTTGCGCAACTTCAATACAGCTCGTATTGAAGAAGCGATCGAGCGGAACCAGGGCTCCAAAGTCTTTGCTAGAGATCTGTCTGCCAGAAAGAGCCAACTGTCGAAGCTGAAGACCGAGTGTGGCAGCGTCGTTTCCGGGACACCTGAGATTTTGAGTGAGATTGAGAGGTTCTATGGGCAGCTGTACACATCATCGTTGGAGCCACACGCAAGTGTGAGTAACGATCCAAGAGCGAGTCTTATCCGACACTATTCCGATGATATCCCGGACGTCAGTCTGAGCGAGATTAGAATGGCTCTCCAGCACCTTAAAAACGGCAAGGCCCCAGGCGAGGATGGAATTACAGCGGAGCTTCTGAAAGCGGGTGGAAAACCGGTACTTGAAGTCCTTCAGAAGCTCTTTAAGTCGTACATGGTGGCATTACACCGGAGGCGTGGAGCAGAAGTGCGGTGGTCTTGTTCTTCAAGAAAGGCGACAACGCTCTCTTGAAGAACTACAGACCGATTTCCCTTCTGAGCCGCGTCTACGTGCTGTTTTCGAGAGTCATTACGAATCGTCTCGCACGCAGACTCGACGACTTCCAGCCTCCCGAACAAGCTGGTTTCCGAAAAGGCTTTAGCACCATAGACCACATACATACCCTTCGGCAAATTGTACAGAAGTCCGAGGAGTACAATTTGCCACTATGTCTGGCGTATGTGGACTGTGAGAAAGCCTTTGATTCCGTCGAAATTTGGCGTGCTGCAGTCCCTTCAGCGGTGCCAAGTTGACTCGGTATATCGAAGTGCTGAAGTGTGTACAGTAGGCTACGATGGCTATCCGAGTACAGAACAGGAGTACGAAACGTATCCAACTGCAGAGAGGTGTAAGACAGGGTGACGTTATATCCCCGTTCACAAAATTTAGTAATTATAGATATTTTGTCACTGTTAGAGATAACTCTACGCAATGGTAAACTTATAAATAGGAAATGTATAATTGATTTTGTGTGTGATGTGTGTAGTGTAAGAGTGAGTGTAAGTGTAAGACATAAATTAAAGTTGAAATCGTAATAACGCCTAATCAAAAACGCGCATTTGCCTCCCAACGCAGCATACAGTGTTATAAAATAAAAAACCATAACAGAAACCAAGAAAACAAACAATATGACAACATAGAGACCTAATCTAGTCATTTTACATTAAACAGTTTATGAATTTCGTGTTTAGAAGTCAATGTGATAATCGCGGATTCATCATCCTTTCTAACGTAGACATTGCCATAATTGGTCCAGTGATATTTATAATCCGTAGATTTAATTAAATCCCCGGCAATAAAATAGAATCGGGCAGTTAATTGTTCAGATATAAATATTGGGGTCTCCTCAGAGGTAGTCATACCGAGATGTTTCGAACGGGGCTTAGATTTGTTCATATTATTAAAGATCTTGCATTTCTTGAGCAAATCCATTTTCTGAAGAGAGAATGTTGTTTCTACAACAATAGGTGTATTCTGAGACCCTCCTTTTTTCCACGTACTCTATAGATGTGCTTTACATCGGACGTAGTCAGATCTGAACCGACGTTAAGACAGCGCTAGCACTTCTTATTAGTTTGTGGTCTTTACCATATTTATAAGATCTGATTTGTTTTCAAATTCTTTTTTTTTTGGTACATTTTTAATTTCAAAATTAGCTTTCCTGTGTTCCTTCTGCAGATTTTCTATTTTATTTTTCAGAATCTCAATATAAGCTCTTTCTTCCTTAGACCGTGATTCTAATGTAGCTATTTTCTTCTTGAACTCTTCATTTTGCTGACTAAGGAATTTGATAGAATTTTCAATTTTAGCATTTGTTTCTTGTATACGAATAAGGGTAGGATTAATCTTTTTAAGTTCCTCCTGTTTGATTTCATTTCCTGTTTAAATTTCATGAAATCACAAACCAGGGTTGTGAGGCGAAGTATGTCTTTTGGAGTTACCCTCTAATTCTTTAAGATTTGTCTCTGAAAGTGAGTTATCCATATTTTACACTTTTAGTGGTCTTTAGAATTCAAAGAGGTTTCAATAATTTATTTGCCAATTTAATAATTTCTTTGCCAATACTTTACCTGACAATATGCAATATGATTTGTTTTCCTACGGAGTCTTTGAATACATTTCACCTCTGCAACAGGATTACATATGTTTTAAATTTAAAACAAACATTGAGAATAATAAGAATTTACAAGTATTTTTGGATGATAATAATTACTATACCTTGTATACAGATATACAGATGGCAGTAAAACTGATTCTCATGTAAGGAGCGCTATATAAGATCCACAGATAAAGTTCTGTCAGAGTTTTCTTCTCGATAATAATTGTACTATATTTACGGCAGAGGCATATGCAGTCTTTGAAGCTCTGAAGCGAATTGATTTTGTAAATAATTATAAAAAATTCCTTATATTAACCGATGCTCTCAGTTTAATTTCTTGTATAGAAAATTACTCAATTCATTTTAAAACTAACAACTTTGTGTATAATATTAGAGAACATACGAGTATACTTAACTTGTCAAAAAAGGGTGTTGAAGTCGCCATTATGTGGATTCCTTCACATAAAGGTATTACTGGAAAAGAAATCGCTGATAAGACTGCATGTGAAGAAATAAATCCACTTGATGTAAGCCATATTTTACCCTTAATTTTACTGACTGTTATACTGAAATAAGAAAGAATATTCGTTTATTATGGAAAGATACGTGGAAGAAAGACCAAGAAAACAAAGGCAAGTGGTATGGAAGTATCCAGGACGAAATACCTGTAAAGCCGTGGTACGATTTTTAACAGTGGTAGAGCCACGCCTTTGCACGTATGGTTACGTTGCTTTGCTGTTGCTCGAACCGGGGTGGTACCACGACCTCACAGAAGACCAGCGTGAAGTAGAAGCTCTGCTTCTGCATTTCGTCTTGTGAGTGCAGGTGACCGGAGCCCCCCCCCCCTCCCTTAAGGTTTTTTTTTATAGGAGAGGGGGCAAACGAGCATGCGGCTCACCTGATGGTAAGTGACTACCGCCGCCCATGAACAACTGCAACACCAGGGGAATTGCATATGCGTTGCCGGCCTTTTAAGAAGGAGTAGGCTCTTTTCTTGAAGGTCCCTAAGTCGTATCGGTCCGGAAAAATCGCTGGTGGTAATCGATTCCACAAGAAAGTTGTGCGAGAAAGAAAACTTCTTCTAAATTGCACAGTGGTGAACCGCCAATCATCCAGATGGTATGGATGGTAGGTATCTCGAGTTCTGTCGCGATGTGCGTTGGTGAAATTGAGCGGCTGGAATTAGTCCGAACAATTCCTCAGAGCACTCCCCGTGATAGATGCGATAAAATATGCAAAGAGATGCAACATCTCTACGCAGTGCCAGTGAGTCCAGCCGATCGGAAAGAACTCGGTCGTCGACGATTCGAGCCGCTCTGCGCTGGATGCGGTCAAGTGGAAGGAGCTGGCACTGGGGAGCCCCTGCCCAGAGATGGGAACAGTATTCCATGTGGGGCCGAACCTGCGCCTTGTAAAGTTGCATGGAGTGTGCTGGCATGAAATACTGTCCTGCTCTGCTGAGCACGCCAAACTTTTTAGAGGCCAATTTGGCCTTCTCTTCCAAGTGACCACGAAACTGCACATCACTCGATATGTCGACACAGAGGATTCCGATACTGGCTGAGGCAACAAGAGGAGTGCCTTGAAACTGAGGAGATACGACAAACGGGTTCTTTTTAGCAATAAACGCGCAAACTTATATCTTCCGGGGATTGAACTGGACTAGATTTAGTCGCCCCCAGTCTGAGACTTTGTTCAACAAAGTCTCGACTTCAGACACAAGTTTGTTCCGGTACTCAGCGACGTTTTCAAGAGAAATATTGGCACGGCCGGTGTATAAAGCATCACCAGTGCTGTCGTCTGCATAGCAATGAATGTTACCGGTTTGCAACATATCATTGATATGCAGAAGAAACAGCGTTGGTGATAGCACGCAGCCTTGTGGAACACCAGCGTTAATGGGCTTGTAATCGGAGCATGCACCGTCTACTACGACCTTGATGCTCCGATCTGCAAAAAAACTGGTGATCCCATCGCACAATTTCTCGGGAAGCCCATAGGAAGGGAGCTTCGTAAGAAGCGCTTTGTGCCAAACGCGATTGAAGGCCTTCGTTATGTCCAAACTAACGGCCAACGTCTCCCCCTTGGACTCTACTGCCTCCGCCACCAGCCGAGCGACTGCGACGGAAACCGTACTGACGGTCACTAATCAGCTGGTGATCCCCAAGGTACCGCATGTGCTGGCTGTTAATAATGGACTCCATTATTTTGGAGAACAAGGAGTTGATGGCGATAGGTCGGGTGCACGAAAGCTGTCTTCCATGATTTCGGGACTACGCCTAGCGAGTAGAAGTACCGGAAAAGACGCGTTAAAACCAGTGCCAACTCCGGAGCAAACGTCTTCAGCACAATAGGAGGGACGCCATCAGGCCCACTCTACTTGTTGACGTCCAGGGAGAGGAGTGCTTTACGCACCGGGCGCTGTGTAAACAGCACTTCCTGCATGGAGCACTCACGCCGCGGGATGGTAGGCGGTGTGTTCCCCCCGTCATCAAGAGTCGAGTTGGAAGCAAAAAGAGAGCCTAGTAGATCGGTTTTCTCCTTTGCGTCATGGGCCAGTGAGTCGTTCACCCTGTGCAGAGATGGCAGAGATGGCTGACAGAAGTTCCCTTGGACAGCCTTGGCGAGAGACCAGAATGCGTGTTCCCGAAGGGAGGCGAACTAGTTTCTCGCCAATTCTACCGATGTGCTCTGGCTTTGCCTTGGCAATGACACTTTTGAAGGACCTGGAGGCGGAATTACACTTCTTTTTAAGAGCGCTGGTGTTTACATCCCGGGACGTTGATGCGTCAGCCCAGGCCCGGTAGCACTCCTGCTTATAGCGTGATGCAATTTTACAGGAGCGACCAAACCATGGCTGAGTTCTGCCTCCGATAGACACCACAGATGATGGAATAAATAATTCCATTCCCTGAAGTACCACATCAGCGACAGAATCAGCAACAACGTTGGGATCATCCGGCGAGAAGCAAACCCGCCCCCAAGGGTAGGATGCAAAAAAAGACCGCATCCCATCCCAATCGGCTGACATATAGTGCCAAACACGGCGGCGAGCTGCAGATCGCAACTGCGATGGGAGCGTGAGTGGCACCGTACTCCGGATCAGACAATGGTCCGAAGAGCCAAGAGGGGCATCGACGGAGACCTGATATCCGTTCGGATGAGAGGTCAGCAGAAGGTCCAACAGGAAAGGTACATGGTCCTCCACATCTGGGATCCGCGTAGGCGAAGTAACCAGTTGTGTCAGACCATATGCCAAGGCAAAGTCATAAACAGATCTACCCGCATAATCGGTTAAACGGGAACCAAGCCATTCAGCGTGGTGGGCGTTAAAGTCACCGAGCATCACGATCTCTGCGGAAGGGACCTGTTGTAGCACGGAGTCTGCAGCCATTTGGACGTGGTCGATGAGTCAGTCTGTGTCGGCATTGCCGCTATCGGACCTATAGAGGCACCCGTAGACGCGGGGATGGTCGTCGCTGTCTACGCGCAGCCATAGGATGGACAGGTCCGTACCTTCAAGACTGCCGAGGCGTCGAAAACAGATGTCCTCTCTGACGTACACGCAAACTGCAGCCCGGGGCACAAAGGAGAGTTCTAATTTGTGACGGCGTTATTGGCGAGATCGGCGTTGCTCAGCGAGGGATTCTCCGTCACCGGGGTGCTGGTACCCTCCTGAGGTAGTGTCTTATTTAACTCCGCTACCACGTTACCACGGGGGGCCCAATCCCCCCCCCCCCCATCAACATGGTAGTGGAATTAAACGGAAGACTACCCCAGGAGGGTACCAGCATCCCTGGAGAATCCCTCGCTGAGCATCCACGCCCATGCTACCCTACTGTTTCTGAGCGTGGGTGCTCAGGCTACCTCGCGTATTCTGGGGGGGGGGGGGCGAAATTCCGCTCAAGACGAAACCTGCTCGGGGCAAGCGGAGCAATAAGACAAAGGCAACCCCTGCCACACTTTCCGTGGATTTCTGCAATATCAAGGGACTTCATTCAAACCTTAACGCCGTCCACTACCATCTGGAGACGGCAAAGCCGGCCTTGCTCTTTCTAACCGAGACACAGGTGTCCTCTCCGGCTGATACTTCGTATCTCTCCTACCCGCAGTACAAATTGGAACACTCCTTTGTGCCCCGGGCTGCAGTTTGCGTGTACGTCAGAGAGGACATCTGTTTTCGACGCCTCGGCAGCCTTGAAGGTACGGACCTGTCCATCTTATGGCTGCGTGTAGACAGCGAGGACCATTCCCGCGTCTACGGGTGCCTCTATTGGTCCGATAGCGGCAATGCCGACACAGACCGACTCATCGAACACGTCCAAATGGCTGCAGGTTCCGTGTTACAACAGGTCCCATCCTCAGAGATCGTGAAATTTGGTGATTTTAACGCCCACCACGCTGAATGGCTTGGTTTCGTTTAACCGATCATGCGGGTAGATCTATTTATGACTTTGCTTTAGTATGTGGTCTGACACAACTAGTAACCACGCTTACGCCGATCCCAGATGTGGAAGATCATGTACCGTCCCTGTTGGACTTTCTGCTGACCTCTCATCCGGACGGATATCAGGTCTCCGTCGATGCCCCTCTTGGCTCTTCGGCCCATTGTCTGATCCGGAGTACGGTGCCACTCACGCTCCAATTGCGGTTGCGTTTTGCCGATTGGGACGGGATGCGATCTTCTTTTGCATCCTACCCTTGGAGGTGGGTTTGCTTCTCACCGGACGATCCCAGCGTTGTTGCTGATTCTGTCGCTGATGTGATGCTACAGGGAATGGAACTTTTTATTCCATCATCTGTGGTACCTATCGGAGGCAGAACCCAGCCATGGTTTGGGCGCCCCTGCAAAATTGCATTACGCCATAAGCAAGAGTGCTACCAGGCCTGGGCTCACATCGACGTCTCGGGATGCAAATACCAGCGCTCTTAAAAAGAAGTATAATTCCGCTTCCAGGTCCTTCAAAAGTGTCATTGTCAAGGCAAAGTCAGAGCACATCGGCAGAATTGGCGAGAAACTAGTTCGCCTTCCTTCGGGAACACGTGCATTCTGGTCTCTCGCCAAGACTGTCCAAGGAACTTCTGTCAGCCATCTCTTCCATCTCTGCACACGGAAGACGACTCACTGGCCCATGCATTTCAACGTGGTAGAGCCTTGCTGCAGCTATATTAGGAGTATAGTTGTAGCACGAATGGGTCGGCTCGACCGGGGAAGGACCACGCTCTCACAGAATACCAGCGTAAAATAGCAGCTTAACGCTGCTGTGTTTCGTATGCTGAGTGTAGAGAACCGTAGACCTTTTTTTACTGGAAAAGAGGCATTCCATCTTAGTCCTCACGGGTGACAACGCATCTGCATTTTGTTTGATGTAGATGTCTATGGGCCGCAGCAACCACTTACCATCAGGTGGACTGTATGCTCGTTTGTCACCCTTATCCTATAAAAAAAAGCCGATCTGCTGGGCCCTCTCTTTGCGTCCAACTTGACTCTTGATGACGAGGGGAACACACCGCTGACCATCCCGCGGTGTGAGTGCTTCATGCAGGAAGTGCTGTTTACCCAATGCTCGGTGCGCAGAGTACTCCTCTCCCTGGACGTCAATAAGTCGAGTGGGTCTGATGGCGTCCCTCCTATTGTGCTGAAGACGTTTGCTCCGGAGTTGGCACTGGTTTTAACGCGTCTTTTCCGGTACTTCTACTCGCTAGGCGTAGTGCCGAAATCATGGAAGACAGCTTTCGTGCACCCGACCTATCACCATCAACTCCTTGTTCTCCAAAATAATGGAGTCCATTATTAACAGCCAACACATGCGGTACCTTGGGGATCACCAGCTGATTAGTGACCGTCAGTACGGTTTCCGTCGCAGTCGCTCGGCTGGTGGCGGAGGCGGTAGAGTCCAAGGGGGAGACGTTGGCCGTTAGTTTGGACATAACGAAGGCCTTCGATCGCGTTTGGCACAAAGCGCTTCTTACGAAGCTTCCTTCCTATGAGCTTCCCGAGAAATTGTACGATTGGTTCAACAGTTTTCTTGCAGGTCGGTGCATCAAGGTCGTAGTAGACCGTGCATGCTCCGATTACAAGCCCATTAACGCTGGTCAGTGGCGAAGCTAGGGCTCCAAACTAGGGCAGTTTTATTAAAATTTACCTTTTCTCTTTTTCGATTTTACCTTTTCCTCGCCGATTAGCACTTTAACACACTTCAATTTATCACAAGGAACACGATTATCCTCCATTTTCACTAAAAATCTATAAAAAAGCATAAATTTTGAACCCGCAATATTTATTCGCTCAAGTAAACACACAGAGTAAACATTGAAATGTGAAGTGAACTTGCAAAGGTATCGCCCGCAAGCCGGGCTTTTCGCTTCATACAAATTGCTATATAAACAATCGTATTTATATTGCATTATTTTTTTTTGCCACAGGTTAGAAAGGGAGCGATCATCTTCTCGAAAGCCCGGTAAAAGCCCACGCGTGCGGAGAGACGACTAATTTTTATGATAGCAGTATCGCGCTATTTTGGCGCGTGTTGACGTTATAAGGCCATGACCTGTGTACAAACAGAGTCTGTGTATGAATAGAGAAGCGCGCGGGAAATTTGAAATAGTTTGAAACAGTTTACGAGTTATTTTATTAGTTGATATTATTGATTGAGCAGTTTGATAGGGAAAGCCCGGCTTCTCAGCTTCTATGGAGGCTTCACTACCGACGCTGGTATTCCACAAGGCTGCGTGCTATCGCCAACGCTGTTTCTTCTGCATATCAATGGTAACATTCATTGCTATGCGGATGACAGCATTGGTGATAATTTATACACCGGCCGTGCCAATATTTCTCGGGAAAACGTCGCCGAGTACCGGGACAAACTTGTGTCTGAAGTCGAGACTTTGTTGAACAAAGACTTGGGGCGACTAAATCTAGTCCAGTTCAATCCTATGAAGACACAAGTTTGCGCGTTTACCGCTACAAAGAACCCCTTCGTCGTATCTCCTCAGTTTCAATGCACTCCCCTTGTTGCCTCAGCCAGTATCGAAATCCTCGGCAATATCAATATGATCGGGAAAATAAAAGGCAATCATCGGTATGGGTTTACTCAGAAGCACAGTTGTTACCGACAAAACTGCAAAGACCTCGCAACGTCGGCAAAAAAATGGTGGCTTGTTTTTTTCGCGGAGCGGACATTTGTCGACGTCAATGCTGTAAAATTGTAGGTCAGTCAACTCTGAATGGTATACTACAGTTGCATTACCCAAAGCTTTTCAAGCTGTGCGGGAAAGAAGACCAAAGACCGGGCTTCGGGGAATCATGCTGCATCACGATAACGCCTCTTCTTATACCTCCCTTAGAACAAAAGAATTTATTGACGAATCTGGTGTTGAAACTCTAAGTCAACCACCCTACAGCCCTGACTTAGCTCCTTGTGATTTCTTTTTGTTCCCAAGAGTCAAAGAAAAATTAAAAGGCAAGTTTTTTTCAAGCGCCGAAGAAGCCGTGGCTGCCTACGAAGAAGCGATTTCGATGCCTGTCAGATTCCGATCAAGACTGGCAAAAGTGTTTTCTGCGTTAGTTTAGGCGAATGGAACTTTGTATAGAGCATGATGGAGAATATTTTGAAATGACATAAAGTAAATAATAATAGTGTCTAGAATACTTTTCGTATATCTCAAAACTTATTGAGTGAACTACGTATTTTCAATATCTTTCTTTTATCGCCAAGTGTATACGCTGATCTTGCATTAGTAGGCAGTCATTAGTACTGGGAGGTCTACTTACACTGTACGATTTTTAAGGTCATTGGCATTATATGCAAAAAAACTCGAAAACTGTGAAGCTGCGGTTGGGTCGCTAATCTAATAATAAATCTGTAACTATGACGTCAGTAACTTGGTACCTATTTATCTAAATCTACCATTAAATAGTAATATTTTAACTTTCGATATCATTAGGAACAGCAAAGAATGAAAAGTTGACATTCCTATTGTTTTTTAAGCAACCGTATGCTATGCTATGCCCTCTTGACTTTTTGAGTGGCCATACTTGATTAAAAACTCAAAAATAAATATCAAAAATGTCTAAATACTTATAAGAGAAAAATACTTTTTTGTTAACGTAAGGTGCGCGTCAACTCGAGCGCCAGCGTGACAACCTCACTGAATTAGCCTCTTGTAGGCGACCGCGCAGCGTAGGTATATTTTCATGCCCATAGACTTAGGATATACTCGCTAGTATATCCTAAGTCTATGTTCATGCCTAAATGGCGGAGTGAGACAGACCTGTAAAAACGAAGATCACGATTGAAATAAAGACATGTCCTAATAGACAAGCATCCAAGCCAAAAATCTTAACAAAAAATATATTTAATGGAGATTTGATGCAGTCAAATTGACAGTGCAGCAACTGTCAATCATGTCTGGATTCTCCATAGAGATATACCTATGGAGGCGGCATATTCTACTATAGAAATAATAGTTATACAAATATCTATAATATTGACACACACTTGTCAAAACAGTTTTGTCTCTTTTAACCAGCAGTAGCTGCAATAGAAAAGAGAGACAACTACACTTTGTCAAGTGCTTATTTTCGTAACACTTTCGTGTGACGTCATTAGCTCATCCATGCGTGACTGCGCCGCCATGTTAAGCGCCAAGTTTTGTGGTAGATCTGCTGTCAAACTGTCAAAAAGCAGTGACAAAGTGTTGTACTAGAATTTTTTTTAATAGATTAATTTTGTTCACAAATGAATAAATAATATTAATAGTTTATAATTTCCGGATATCATGTTTCATGATCATGCCAGATTTTCGAATTTCAAATAAACAAAATTAATGTACCTACCTGTGAAAAATAATATTTTTCATTTAAAATCTGAATATATGTATATTTTATATTAAAAATACTACAATATGGGATTATAATATGGGATCAGGGATCTCCATCCCAGTAATATTAAACAGTAAACAAATTTGGTATACAAGCAAAAAATCTTCTCAAGAATCTTCCCACTACTCTGTCAATATTCATTATTATTGTGTGCGTTATAACTTTTTAACTTTGTTCACAATTATATAAATGATGTAAAAACTTGAGTAAGTACTTAGCACACTCAGAACATTGTTTAAAACAAGTTGCAAGTTAGGTGTCTGCATACTTAACTCTTTGTTTGACTGTACCTAATACAAGAAATCTGTAGCGGATTATGCACTGCGTAAGTGTACATATGCGGTGAAGCCTGGTGAACAGCTCAAGCGAAACTTAAGGGATAGCAATCCAAATCTAATTTGACAACCCAACAATATCCATTGCTTCATATGATTGAAAAATTCGTTTGCTCGACAACAAAAACAACACAATGGATATTGTTAAACTGTCAAATTGGTATGGTTTGTCATTTTGGTGTGTTACACAATTAGGCTACGGATTTAATTTCTATCTACACAAAAGCCATAAAACTGCCAGACACATTATTTATTCCTCAGATAAGTTATTTGACGATTGAAAATATAGCCCTGTACCTATATAAATACTTACGGAATAAAATAAATAAAGCAACAAATTCAATTATATGAAATGAGAACAAATTCATATTAGTAAAAATATCGATATCAGCTGCCCATATTGCTGAGTTACAACCCTATAAAAGGCGGCCATTTTATGCGCCAGTGTATTATAGGTAGTCACGCTAATTCTGTAGGTATGCCCAGTCCATATACTTCTAAGTCAGTGGGATTCTCTGCAGGGGAGGAAAGTTGGTACTAAAATTTGAAGTCTAAAATGTATGGAAACAGGCTCCCTCTTACGACGTTTCGCAAAAAAATGTTGACGCCATTTTATTAAAAATGGCGCCAAACGTCAACAGGTCTTCTATGGTCAACACAGCGCCATTTTCTATGAGCGCCATCACGATCATGAGATTTAGTTTGTTAACCTAATAATTTTCTTTGTTTATATTAATATTTTTGTTACATTCCATTCATTACTGTTATTTCTTTCTTACTATGTCGTCACGAAAAGAGATTTGTGTTTTTGGATGCGACAAATTAGGTAAGAAATATTTGAAAACCTATCACTTATACATATTGATAATTCAACGAATGCGGTCAACCTTTTTAAAACAATCAAAACAAATTGTGGAAAGGTTAGTAGCAATTACAATTTCACTGTTAAACTAATAGAACATGTTAATTTTCAGGCATTCATGCATAGGTTTCTCATCCCGTAAAGCGGGCTGATATGTTCCATATTTGGATGTCGAAAGTTGAAATAGATTAGAAATAGAATAGAACCAATGAAAATTTTCACTACTAAAAGATATGTGATTATCACTTTGAATCGAATTACAAAACTACAGGTCATCGTTTAAACATAACAGCAGTTCCTACTTTGTATCTTGAAGGTGAGTTTTAAATTAAAAACAATATATTTAACATGTATATGCTTAAATGGTAGAATTAGATACTGTATGTAGGTGTCACATTGATTGAATGTGTATGTGGGGAAAATGATTTATATTCTATTCTAATTATATTAAATTCATCTCACAGAAACAAAGGGTCAGTGCAATTAGGGTGGATGCCCTATTACCATCCTTTTAATGCCAATTTCAATTTTAAAATACCTTGCTATTTTAATTAGCACTCAATATTTTTATACATTTATTTTAATTGATAAGTTATTTATCCAAAACATAATGAACATTTATTTACAATCATTATTTCAAGAACAATTTTAAAACGACGATAAGCAAAAAATTTCCAGCCACCCTGCACCGAATGTCGTCCTTTGTGTACCTAATGCCAGCATAGCATAGGGTTATGCCTTTTGAGTTTTTATAGGTACCTATTGTAGATAAGTTTTAGGGCACAGAAATAAATTCGTAACAACTTTTAATTTTGAATGTGCATGTCACAAGCTTTTACTCTGTGTCACCAGCATGGAATATGTATTAAGACAGACAACAAAAATATTTTATTTTAATGTTTTATTCCTTACCTTACTGTATTTTAGCTTTAAGCAGTTGCATTTTTTTTAACATTAAACAATTGATTTAAGCAAATTATGATAAAAATTATGTAGCACATCGATTTTATAATTTAATCATTAAAGTTTTCAATCTCCCTCATCATTTCAGCCCTTCACAAGTCCACTACTGAACATCCTCCTCCATTGACTGCCTCAAAGCATGTTCCTGAATCACTTTCTTTGCTATGAGTTTTTCATTTATATTCTTAAGTTATAATAAAATTAGTATTAATAAGTTATAGTTAATTACAGTTATTGCTTATTTTTGTCTTTCTCAAAAAATAAGTAAATATATAAGGTGTTCTTAACATATAATAAATGTCTGATGGAAAAGCAAGTACACCTTTTGCTAATCTTTAAAATTAAAAACCAATTTTAAGACATAGACGAATTGGTCATAAATTCCTTAACTTTAAAATAAGTTATGTTCTAATTAATGGTATTTATTCCAGTTTATGACAGCCCTGATTTATATTACGTGGCTGAAATTAGGTACTTCTTATTAGGTACGTGAAACCATATATCAGCCTAATGGCTGACATTATGGACTCCATACATTTCTGTTTCTAATTGCAGCCCCATTAATTTCACTAAAAGGAAACAAAAACTTGTAAATATAACAAAAATAGCTGCATTACTATGTTTATAGTCATATTTATACAAATCAAAAGCCTAAAGATGAGTTAATGTAAAATATGCTTAATTTTATCGGGACCATAACTTGTCAAAAAATTTGGAAAATGAGCGATTTCCGTTGCGTGCGTGTTTTGATTTTTAATTTAACACTCTTAGATTTATATCTGTGTGGTAATATTTGAAATATACTTTCCTCTAGTTACGAAGAATTTTTTAAACGACAATATTTGTAGTTAAGACTACTAGAAATCTTATTTACAAAGTAAAAAATTGAAAAGGCTGGAATTAGGGCGTGGCTGGTATTAGGGCATAAACCCTACTCATCAATAATTTTGTCACGACCTTCACTCAAAGTCAAGCATATTTAAGTATAAATAAATAGTTGTGGTGTTATAAATAATCTTTGTGTTTTTTATAGATTTCCATTGCATTATTTTTCAGGATTATTTAAGGAAAACATAAATTTCCTTGAAACAGGACACAACTACTGTGTCCCAAGAATATATGCTCCTAATCATACCTGACAGATCATACAAATCAGCCTCAACCTGGTAACCAAGGTAATTAAATTCTGTTTTAACTGTTTATTTTATTATCTCTATAGGGTGGTAATTTGAATTGAGTACTTGGGGTGGCCACTTAAATCATTTTATATGTTATACAATATAATAAGTGTACAAAATGTTCTTACGAGATTTATAAACTTGATAACTACTTTACTAACTACTAACCTACCATTAGGTAAACTGTATGCTCATTTGCCCCCCTTTCCCCTTAAAAAAACCTGATGGTTATCAGATAGATAATTATTAGATATATCATTTATTACCATTATACCATATTATTACCTTTAGTTACCTTAGAACTGTTTTCTAGGTGAACAGATTTTGATGATTCTTTTTTATTTTTTTATTTGGAAGCTGGTGCTTTCTCATGCATAGCAAGAGTCGCTATTTATTTAAATGATTTTACGGAGTGAAATTTCTGTGCCCTGTACTATTATGTATTCTGTGCTTCTGTATAAAATTTGCCACAAAGAGAATACTTCCAGTAAAGTTTTTTACCAGTGAAATTCCTCAAATTAAAAGAAATACCTTAACCTTGTACTAGACTTTCTGAAAGAGCCATTACTGACAAAAGGAAAAATCTGTGTCTGTAAATCTGCTAATTGCAGACATTTTAGGGAAAATTTTGTGTTAATAATAATGTTGAAAATTTAGCAATCGAGGAATAAAGCAAAGAAAATTTAACACTGTAATTAAATAATAATAGATATGATGATTGTGATAAAATGTAGGCTAGTTTTTGAAACAACATAAGTTGGTATAATCTCCCAGCTTACACTGATTCTGTATTATTTTCATTAAGGTGCTTTTAATACAATTTTTTGTTGTTTATAGAAGTCCTTTTGAAACAATTTTATGTTAAAAAGCTTTTCATATTCTTTGTAAGTTAATGAGAATAATTTTGTGCCAAATAACACTATAATTATAAACAGTATAATTTTTGATCTCTATAATTAAGTCTTTAAGTTTTGCTAAGAAGTATATTTTTAGAGAAGTTTTCTATTTTTAAGAATTGTTATGGCAAATAATAAGAACCAATATGTGATTTTTGATCTCACTGATAAAGTTTTATAAATAAAATATGTTAGTTAGTACATTTTTGTTTTTTTCTCCACTATTTAATGCATAATGCTACTTTTAAAAGCAATAACATCCTTTACTGTGCAATGAAATAATAAAAAAATCAAAACCGTGGCGAAAAGGCAGTATGGTACTAACTACTGTCTTAAGTAGCTATTTAAGTGTATTACCATTTTCTCGAAACCCCCTTTTCTAACTTACTGCCATCTCGATCCAGTATAATATTTTTTTTCTTTAATTGTAATGTGTCATGTGTGTAGATTTAAGCGTTGGAATAAATATCTATGTCTTTATAAAAAAACCACTGCTGAATATAGGCTTCCCCATAGATTGCCTCATAGGATGATATTTATAACAATTGCCACATTTGACAGGTGGGTTGGATAAGATTCAGGAATTAAAGTGATGAAACAATCTTCATCTGTCACTATATTCTATGATGAAAATAATATTTTAATTTTCAATATTCACGAACATACAAGATATATTTTAGTATCAAATAATATTTTCTAACAATTTGCTTAGTAGGAAGCAATATAGTCTAGTATATGAATATCATATACTAAAATATAATCATTTTACAGCATTTATTGTAAATTTCTACATTATAAATTTCAATTTGAAAAGCTAATGTATAAATTAAACATTTTCAGATAAACAGACGAAATCGGATACTACTCTAAAAATTATAAGTTGTTATAAAAGCACGCGAGAAGACTTAAATTTCAATTAAAGAAGTCTAGAAAAACTATAAAAGATTTTAGGACTCGTCTATCAAATGCAGAAAAAATGAGTAATCAAGTAGCATTTGAGAAGATCACCAAAAAGGTGACATTTGCAGCGAAGGTTTTGTTATAGCTGTTTAGAATCATTTATGGTAAAAATATGTTTCATATTTTGTATTGTCAAAAGTGTGTTTATAAATCATTTATTGTAGAAAATATTATTGACGTGACAACGTCTTATAAATTGGTTTGCGGGTGACACTTCAAGAAACTGCGTTACGCCCGCTCACGTTATGCGCTCACAATGAGAGCGAGTGAGAGGCACGTCCCTTCCACTGGCATGGTTAGCCCGCCTAAGAGCGAGAGACAGACATAAAAAGTGAAAGGCACGCGTCCCTTCCACTCGAGCACAGTTAGCCCGCCTAAGAGCGAGAGACAGAGCGAGAGAGAGATATTATTTCATCCTTCTTCCTACTATACGAATGAATATTCACATTAAAATTATTTTACCACTCAAAGTCGTTGTCACGTAAAACTTTCCTTCGTATACCGACTTTACAGGCAACCAATTTTTTTTTATGCTTTGTTTTGTAAGAGCTGTTTAGAATAATTTATTGTAAAAATATTATTTTTATGCTTTGTTTTGTAAGAGCTGTTTAGAATCATTTATTGTAAAAATATTTTTTCGTATTTTGTATTGTGAAAGCTGTTAAAATAACTTATTATAAAAATATTGGTTTCAAAATTTGTATTGTCTAAGCTGTTAAGAATCATTTATTGTTAAAATATTAGTTTCACTAAAATATTAGCTTTACTTTGTATTGTGAGTGCTGTGTTATATGAATTGTTTATTGTAAAAATGTTAGTTTGTGTGTGGCGCAGTAAGAATATCCACCACCCCATATCATCCCGTAGGTGTCTTAAGAGGCGACAGAGGGAAACAAATCAGAAGATGGACAGCAATGTCTTTCTAATAACGACTAAAATTAAAAGCTGCGGTTGGCAACCCACTTGCCAAGCGTTGCAACTATGGTAAATATCTCTTCTATGGTTCTATGGTTGGTTGGTTGGCGCAACTGCACACTGCCTGTGTGGAGCCGTGTGCTTCCCCGACATTTTTTTAAAATGTGGGTGAGCAAAGTCCTTGTATCGGGTATTTTAATATAAATATTGTAAGCCTTTTCCAAGTGGGAAGGTATTAATTAATAATGGTATTAATAAGTAATGGCCTATATCTAGCCCTTTAGAACCTTTAGACAGATCAGTATATTGATTATCTGATCACATATATTTTTTTCATATAGTTATATTTTATAGACGGCCATTTTATATATACACAATAGAGGGGGGAGGGTTATTATAAAAATATTTCTTATTTTGTATTAACAAAGTGTTTATGAATCATTTATTGTAAAAAATGTTATTTTCATATTTTGTCTTTTGAAAATTTATTGTTAGACATTAGTTTAATATTTTGTTATATCAAAGCTGTGTATGAATCATTTATTGTAAAAAAATATTAGATTACCGTATAGTGGCGGTCTAAGAATATCCACTACCCCATATTATCATCCCATGGGTGTCATCGTAAGAGGCGACAGAGGGAAATAAATCAGCAGATGGGACTGATCTTCCTAATAACTGCAGTTGTAAACCCACCTGCCAAGCGTGGTTACAGCTTTGGATTGCCTCATGGCGTTTAAGTTTGCCGTTATGGTATTAGCTTAATATTTTGTAATGTTAAAGTTTGTTATGATTCATTTATTAAAATAATAAAGTTTACTATTTTTGTATAGACAGCTGTGTTATTAATATATTAATGATATAAACATTAGAATAAAAATATTAGTTTTATGTGTTGTATTGTCAAAACTAGGTTAAATCTTTATCTATCTCCCTTAAATTCAAAAAATATAGAATAATGTACTAATTATTTGTGTTTAATTCCATTCATGTTAAAAAATATCGTAGTTAATTCCTATTTACAAATTATGAATCACACTTTATGTATTAGGATTAGTTATCAACTGATCAAAGAAATTAAACATTTGAATCATTTTGTTACCATGCAGTTATCTTCAAAAAATGTTTCAAATGTTTAATTCACTGTTGGTTGTTGATAATTAATCCTAGTACATAAAGTGTAATGAATTACCATGAACAGTAGTGTATATGTAGAGGTGTATGTGTTATACGCACGCACACATTCTCACTATATTGTGCCGAAACGACACCAGACGGCGCTAGTACTCCTCGGTTGACAGATTTCTCACGAGTCGGCTCTCTTTTCCTGTATAGGACAGTTACTATACTCTTTGATTCTCTGTCTACGATCCTATCATACGCCTAAATCCTAAAATTGTTTTGTTTTGTTTTGGCCAAGTTGTAGTAATTTGTGGAAGCTGGAAGTCTGTGATAATAACTGCCCGCCTTACTGCATTTTAATATTTTTGAAAACTCCGGTTTATTGATGTAAAAGTGAATTCAATTATATTAAGGCTATAGGAAGCAGGAATGGCCTTTAGTGAAATTTGTAGAATTTGTTTATGCGTTAATGTACGCATGTTTGTACTAAAGAAGACCAGTCTCCGAAATTTGTACAAAATATTGACGAACAGTTTTGTAAGTTTGTTAATATTTCTTAATATTGCAAATTGAAGTTGTGGTAATTTGTTGTTATCGCCGGAGAAATACATTAAACTTACCTGATATAAAATGCGATAGATCGGGGCTAGGCTAAGGTGCAGCGTTAAATATAGTGGAACCAGAAAAATGCAACCAGAACCTGAAAAACAACAATTAGCCTGAAATCCTACTACATTCTAAAAGAGACACCGAGACTTAGTTGTTTGTTAGACTTAGTAGTTCGAAACACTTGTTAGAGCCCGCGGGCTCAAACTTACTGAGTCTGAGCTATAAAAAGATACATTGTGCCTCCATCCACGCGACCCGCACTGCTGCATAGATATTTTCGCGGTGTCTGCTCTAGTACACATTATGGAGTATTACTGCGATGTTCTGTTAAGAAATTAACATCCACCTCAACATGGTTTGGTCTTTCACCCACTTTAAGTAGTTCTATTGGACAATTAAAGTGGGAGTGCTTACAGACAGAAATTTCCTCACTCTCATATTTCTCATATTCTTATCAGGCAGAAATCAGAGAAGGGAATAGTGTGCACATGTGCTTGCTTACACACACATGCAATATAATCCTGTCCTGCGCTGATGAATAGTCTCGATTGTGACTGAAATTCTGTCCGTAGGACATTATCATCATTATTTTATATGTAGTGTAGCTATGCTGCAGTTATATTATAGTTGTATCACAGGTGGGTCAGCTCTACTGTGGTGGTATCATGCTTGTTCAGAATACCAGCATTAAATAGCAGCTTAATGCTGCTCTGATTTGTATGGTGAGTGTAGAGAACCAGACATCCTTTTTACTGAGTCAAGTTGGTCTTCAGGGGTCAACAGCACATCTGCATTTTGATTTTTAATTGGCGATAAATTGTAGATGTCCATAGACTTAGAATATACTGGCGTATAGATGACCTGACAGCCCGAAAATGCGTGACCAATTTTGATTTGTCATTGTGTGCGTTAGCAAGTGATGTACATTTTACTTACAAGGACTATCGAAAAATGATTGTTAAGGAAGCGGTAAAAAGATTTAAAAAAATTGTTAAGTGCACGAAATTGAATAACTTCAAAAATAACTGAATTTTACCATGATAGTTCTAAAATAAATAAAAAAATATTCATATAACATGTTCCTGGGAATAAGCTGAACCTACTTGCCTTTTTTTTGGTTTTTAATTCAAATGTATAAAATCCCAGGTGACTACCAATAAACTTAAAAAACTCCCCAAGAATCGGATCAGAAAGTTGTATTTTCGAGCTATGATCTTTGGAGAAAAATATTTACTGCTGTGGGCAGTTTCCGCGGAATTTCTTTTTTAACATATTGTTAATGTAAATAGGTAGATACTTAACTAAGTATATACATATTTATATTTTATATATTTTATAAAATGTTTTGATGGGGAAATAAAAAACGGGGACACCGAGTACATAATAATTGCTTTATTTTTCATATAAGTATTACTTTTGATAATTACAAACATTTAATAATTAAATACATTCTAGAAGTTTATTTTAACAATCGACTTAAATATGAATATAAACCTAATAATTTAAGTAAGGAAACTTAAAGGAATCAGTTAAATAAGATTGCTCTGTTTAAAAGCCAATATGTTTAGGAGGCTTCAACATGCTTCATGTTTATATTCTTTCATATGTCCCTGAAAAGTATAAAGTAATAACAATCTTATTATCATTTTAGCTGCATGAATTTTAAAACATAATGATCTTAACAGAGTAAAGTGCACCAAGTGTCTGAGGATGCAGATGCACTCTCTATTCTCTTAATCTCGGTATGTTAAGAAAATGGTCACTCATTCATGGACTGACTGCGGCAAGTGCAACTTAATCTCGCAGATCTATTGATTCGCGCAGCTATTACTTAACCACGAGTTCCTATTCTCTACGACTAATGCTGTAGGGGATGAACCACGCTATTTAAGCCCTCGGCACAATGTCGGCCATCAAGCATGAATCAGGCATCGAGCGTTGTGAGTATCAAATACTATGGAATTTATACTATCGCGTCTCATGCGCGGGCGTCTAGTGGCGCTTCAGCAGCATTGCTAAATATCTATACCTAACTAAGCTAAAAGTTTTATCATTGTGACTTGGGAATATAATCCGAAGTTCCGAAGCTCCGCTCAACCCCTTGGGGAAAATAGCGTGATGCTATGAATATTATACTAGTGTGACTGTGAGACTGTGCGGTTGGTTAAGTAAGGTTATACATTTATTTTGGTTGATAAATAGATACTTAGTTGGGTTCATAATGGCTTAAAGAGGATAATCTCAAGATTTTTGTGTACTACAGTTTTATAATGTATCAAAATCTGTCTCTATTTTTATCTAAACTTTTGAAAGTTCAATTTTTGAAGTCTTATTATAACAATATTTTACTTACTGGTACAAATAATGTAGAAATGACTTCTTTTAATAAAATTGTTTTTATTCTACTTTTTCTTCTATACTTCTCAAGAAAATGTTTGCTGCAAATTGTTGAGTTCTTCTTTGCATTCCAACCAACCCGTCCAATTAACCCTGACCATTTTTTCTAATTATAGAATCCGGAGGGAATCTGTTTAACAAACCGCAAAATAAACTTACATTTTAGAACGCAAACCGAGGATTTATTTTCTTGTTGTGTGGGCAAGTCTATCGATTCATTATAAACATTCAAGATACTCGTCGGTCTTCTGTACAATTTGCCGAAGGGTATGTATGTGGTCTATGGTGCTAAAGCCTTTTCGGAAACCGGCTTGTTCGGGAGGCTGGAAGTCGTCGAGTCTGCATGCGAGACGATTCGTAATGACTCTCGAAAACAGCACGTAGACGCGACTCAGAAGGGAAATCGGTCTGCAAGAGAGCGTTGTCGCCTTTCTTGAAGAACAAGACCACCGCACTTCTGCTCCACGCCTCCGGTGTAATGCCACCATGGAGGACGGAATAAAGAGCCTCTGAAGGACTTCAAGTACCGATTTTCCACCCGCTTTCAGAAGCTCCGCTGTAATTCCATCCTCGCCTGGGGCCTTGCCGTTTTTAAAGTGCTGGAGATCCATTCTAATCTCGCTCAGACTGACGTCCGGGATGTCATCGGAATAGTGTCGGATAAGACTTGCTCTTGGATCGTTACTCACACTTGCGTGTGGCTCCAACGATGACGTGTACAGCTGCCCATAACACCTCTCAATCTCACTCAAAAACTCAGGTGTCCCGGAAACGATGCTGCCACATTCGGTCTTCAGCTTCGACAGTTGGCTCTTTCTGGTAGACAGATCTCTGGCAAAGACTTTGGAGCCCTGGTTCCGCTCGATCGCTTCTTCAATACGAGCTGTATTGAAGTTGCGCAAGATCCGCCGCATGCATTTGGAGATCTGTCTGTTCAATTGCCTGTATGCTGTCAAATCTGCTGAAGATTGCAGCTTCATCTCCCGTCTAACAACCATGAGATTAAGAGTGTGATCGGAGAGTTTTTGTGTTCTTCTGCGACGGGTCTTACAGAACTTAACTCCAACCGCATGGACAGTTTCCACAAGCTTGTCATTCATATCGTCCACTTCATTGCAAACTTCTAGGCACTGAAAACGATTTTGTAACTCGAGCTGAAAGTTTTCGGGACTTTGGGTTAGAGCACGAGGGGGACGGAGCGTTGACTTCATTAGACGTGACCTCTCCAACTTAACGTTTAGGTTCAGTATGCCTCTCACCATTCGGTGATCGCTGCCAGTTTTCACCCTCGCGATCACTGAGACATCACTGAACAGTTGTCGTCTGGTCGTCATAATGAAGTCAATCTCATTTTTTGTCGAACCGTCGGGGCTCGTCCAGGTCCACTTTCTGTGGGGCCGCTTTTGGAAGAAAGAGTTCATCATAAAGAGTCCCTCTTTCTCCATAAAGTCGGCCAGCTGCTGTTATGGATTCCGTTGCCTATTCCGAATTTCCTACTTTCAGCTCACCGCTCTCTCTTGTGCCTAGTTTTGCGTTGAAGTCTCCCATTAACACCGTATAGTGGGTTTTGCAGGAATGCATGGCTCTAGAGATATCCTCATACATTTCCTCCACCTCCTCATCGGGGTGTGCCGAGGTTGGTGCGTAAACCTGTATGACCTTCAGCGAATACCGTTTGGTGATTCTGAGTTTAAGGTACGCATCCCTCGTCGACACACTCCCAATCTTTACAACGTTGTTAACGAGAGACTTGTGGACGATAAATCCGACACCTCCTTGGGACAGATGGTCGCCCTCCCGGTGATAGAATAAGTTGCCGGATTCGAGGATTACCGTGTCCTCCCCCTCTCTTCGGACCTCGGATAGTTCTATTATATTCCAGCGTAACTTATCTATCTCTTCTTCCAGCTCCAGGATCTTCTCGTCAGTCCTCAGAGTGCGTGCGTTATATGTTGCCAGGTCGAGTCGTCGTAGGTGGCAACTGAACCTCCACCGGAGATTCTTAGCACCCCCTGCCCCGCCGTTACCATGGTCGCCACCGTAGCCAGGAATAGCGGGGCCACCGGGGACTGGGGGCCGTTTATTTGTGTCGTCGCTCATGGGGGGTATATTGCCATAGTTGCCACGCTTGGCGAGCGGGTTGGCAACCGCAGTTTTTTATTGTTTTTTGGCTTTTATCAGAAAGATGCTGCTGCCCATCTTCTGTATCAGTTTCCCTATGTCGCCTCTTACGACACCCACGGGAAGATATGGGGTAGTGGGTATTCTTACCCGCCACTACACGGGGGAGTACAATCTGCCACTTTGCCTTGCGTATGTGGACTATGAGAAAGCCTTTGATTCCGTCGAAATTTGGGCGGTACTGCAGTCCCTTCAGCGGTGCCAAGTGGACTGTCGGTATATCGAGGTGCTGAAGTGTTTGTACAGTAGGGCTACGATGGCTATCCGAGTACAGAACCAGAGTACGAAACCTATCCAACTGCAGAGAGGTGTAAGACAGGGTGACGTAATATCCCCGAAACTCTTCACCGCTGCATTGGAAGACGTTTTCAAGCTACTGGACTGGAAAGGATACGGTATTAACATCAATGGCGAGTACATCACTCACCTTTGATTTGCCGACGATATAGTCCTTATGGCAGAATCGCTGGAGGACTTAAGCACTATGCTCAATGACTTCAATAGTGTCTCCCAACGGATAGGTCTCAAGATGAAAATGGACAAAACAAAAATCATGTTTAATGTCCATGTCACACTTATGCCGGTAGTTGTTGGGAGCACTAAGCTCGAAGTTGTTGATGAATATGGTTACCTGGTACAAATAGTCCGACTAGGTAAGTCCAACTTCGACCGAGAGGTCAATCGACGGATTCAACTCAGCTGGGCAGCGTTCGGGAGATTACGACCCATCTTCTCGTCAAGCATACCTCAAAACCTCAAAACTAAATTGTACAACCAGTGCGTGTTGCCAGTGATGACATATGGAACTGAGACGTGGTCCTTCACTGCTGGCCGTATGAGGAAGCTCAAGGTCGCTCAGCGAGCTATGGAGAGGGCTATGCTCGGGGTTTCTTTGCGTGATAAACTTAGAAATGAGGATATCCGCAGTAGAACCAGAGTAACCGACATAGCCCAAAGGATTAGTAAGCTGAAGTGGCAATGGGCCGGCCATATAGCTCGAAGAACCGACAACCGATGGGGAAGAAAGGTTCTCGAGTGGCAGCCTCGTACCGGCAGGCGAAGTGTAGGGCGTCCCACCACTAGATGGAGTGACGACCTGGTAAGACATGCAGGAAGTCAATGGATGCAGGTGGCTCGGGACCGTGCTTTGTGGCATTCCGTGGGGGAGGCCTATGTTCAGCAGTGGACTTGTGAAGGGCTGTAATGATGATGATGATGATTCAAGATAAATATCGACATTAATTTTGATATAGTTGAGTCAATTCCTAGCGTACATGTAAAATATTTTGTATAAAAATGTATATACCAAATTCATGCAAATTATCAACAACATGACTTTTTTCTTTGCAAACTATCAAAATTAACAAAATAATTGAAAGCATTCTATATTTTAAACAGTATTTAAAATAAATTTTAACCACAAATAAATGCGTCATAACATTGACGACGTCTTGAGAATTTACCTGTGATATGTGAAATTATCAGGATTATTTCTATTATTAACAGCGCAGTCACTCACGGAACAATTAACCATTTTGGAAAAAAGTTACTTACTAAAAATAACCACTATTACACTCTAAAACGTTACAAAATAGAAGCTATTTCTTGCGTGCCGACTTGTGCCGACCTGTCATTCAAAATCGGTTACAGAGTTATGAAATTTGGTATCCTTTTCTATCTTGCATTTTTGCCATAAGGAATTTTCTTCTCCCTTGCACACTATGTTGGTCTATACGCCAGTATATTCTATTTTCTTTCAGTATAGTATATTTTATAAGTCTACGGTAGATGTCTATGGGCATTCACTCACCATCAGGTGGACCGTGTGCTCGGTTGTCACCCTTAGGCCCAATTTACATTGCGGCGGAATGGAATGGAAGCGAATTTTTGTAACGAAATTGTACATACTGAAATGAATTTTATGTTAATTGCGTAACATGCAAACTAGATATGATAAAAGAAATCGCGCGTCTTCCGTGGAATTCTCGAGGATTCCACGAAAGACGCACAACTTCTTTTTTGGCTTTTTTAGTTTGCAAGTTACACAATTAACATAAAATTCATTTTACTATGTATAATATAATTCGCTTTCATTCCATTCTGCCGCAATGTAAATTGAGCCTTATTGTATAAAAAAAATTTTGCAGGCCGGCAGTTGAAACAACTGATATAAGCCTGTATTTTGGATTAAAATCTGTAGTTATTCTCTTTTATTTGCTTATCCAATATGTTATTAAATTGGTTTATGGTTTGTGCTGATATCACTTATGCTGACAGCTTGTTCCATACTTCAACCACTTTTTAGCTAAAATAGGTGAGTTATTAGGTGACACGGCTTTAGTCAATTTGAAGTGATGTCTCTAAGATGTGTGTTGTTTGAGTACTGAAATAATAGTTTGTTGAAATTTTCTAGATCATAGTGTTTATACCGGGTATTTGTGAAACGCTCCCGAAAACGAAGACAGACGATAGTACTAAGGATGCCGATGATGATGGGTCACAAAGAAATTCGATCCCGAGGAAAAAATCATGGCAACTGCAGTTTTTTTATTATTCTGACCTGTTGTGAGGAAAATGCTGCTGCCCATATCCTTATGAGATAAAATAATCTAATTGTTAGATGACCAAACCCACCTGGTACTTACTTCATACTGCAATTTATATTAAATTAAAAGGTTAAAACTGCTGGGGGATGTATATTGTTATTAACTTCCATTTGAAACTAAGTGACAGTGGCCTAATAGTTAAGGGTGTGGACTGCAAACTCAAGAAATTAGTAAGTCCAAATCTGCCATTTGTCTATTGTTGTAAATTACTCCTAGCGCAAGCATTTTCAGTTTACTTTTTCTTCACGTGATAGAGCCATGCTGCAGCTATATCAGTAGTATAGTTGTAGCATGAATGGGGCGTCTCGACCGGGGAAGGACCACGCTCTCACAGAATACCAGCATAAAATAGCAGCTTAACTCTGCTGTGTTTCGTATGGTGAGTGTAGAGAACCGGAGACCCTTTTCACTGGAAACAAGGCATTCCATCTTAGTCCTCACGGGTGACAACGCATCTGCGTTTTGATTCGTAATCGAAGATAGATGTAGATGTCTGTGGCCGCAGCAACCACTTACCATTACGTGGACTATGTGCTCGCTTGTCACCCTTATCCCATACAAAAAAAAAATTGGAGCAAATAAGAGAAGTTTTTGTAATGTTAATAGTGATGCTAGTAGTGTAATGTTAAAATTTGAAAGTAGGTTTAGTAAGATAGAATTTTGAAAGCCCAAACTTGAAAATACCTCTGTCAGGGTCCCAAGAGTCTGATCTACTGCTTTTAATATTATCTGTTAATGTCATGCAGACTCCTACGTACTCGACACTCACAACAATTTAAATTAATTAGAAAATTGTGTCCATATATTAACCGCGCGCAGAAAGTTTGCCGGTGACGTCATGACGTCACATTTCGATGATTAGTAACACTTAACAAGAAAACAATGAATAATTTCGGAGCGAGAGCAATAAATTCAAAGACATTGCACAAGTGAGCGCATGACTGGGTTGTTAACGGTGCTAACTAGGCGAGCACGGGACGCGTTCGGCGGAGGCGAGAGAGGGGTAGTCATAGGCAAACTTTCTGCGCACGGCTAATAGCTTGCAGAACTATCAACAGGTGGGGAAACATAATTCTCGAGTGGTAGCCTCATACTGGTAAGCAAATTGTAGAGTGGCCCCCCATTAGATAGTGGCAATCTGGTAAAACAGGAAGTCGATGGATGTCGGTGGCTTAGGACTGTGTTGTTGCAGTGATGATGATTCACTAGGTGGTGGGACTTTTTTCTGCCTAGGAGTCTGTCTGGGTAGTTATCATTCTCTTAACTATTTCTGCCACCAAGCAGCAGTATGTGTCCATGTGTGAAAGACATTGAGAGCCAGTATAATATGATAATAATAATAATAATCTTCATTGACAAATATATTATATGCACAAAAATTTACAGTGGTCAACAGCTCCTAAACTAGGATATTATACCTGTATATCAGGGGCTAATTTTCCTTTCCTATTCTTAGTTCTTATTAATATAATAATTGTTTATCGATATATATTATATTATATTTACAAGAATTTCTTAAAACGTAAGTTATGACAAAGAAAATGAGAAAAAAAGAGTAAGAATAATGAAAAATGAAAGCAATGTTGGCACTGTAACAAAAACTATCAGTGTATGTGTATGCTGCGTGCGTGCGTGTGTGCGTGCGTGCGTGCGTGTGTGTGTGTATGCGTGTGTGTGTGTGTGTGTGTGTTTGTCTGTATTAGCGGGTGTTGTTTATATATCCAAAAAAAAGGCTCCGTACTTTCATAATCAATTTTTTTTAGCCATTCTGTAATTTTGCTTTTTACTTCAAAGTTATTTAGTGAGCTTATATAATGACATCTAATAAGTTTGTTGTATAGCCTAGGGACCAAAAAGTCAAAATTATGTCTTCTAAACACATCACTATTTGGTCTTGGAACAGGACATTGTTCCATCCTCTTATTGCTAAGTTTTTGTTTAGGGACATTGACACAAGGATATATCTTAAAATTAGAAAAATAAATGTTTTGCGAACAGATAACACTTTCGCTCTGTCATATACAGACACTGTTGATTGGCGAAATGGTAGACGAAAGATTACTTCTAAGATAGCTCTTTATGCGCGTTCAACCTTAATGAAATAACTTTTAGCGGCACCGCCCCAAGAACAAATGCAGTAATTAAAGACACACTCTCCCAATACTTTGTATGTTGTAATGAGTAGTTTGCAATTGGTCACCTCCGTAAACTTTTAAATATATAAATGAGTATTCTTAGTTTATTAGCCCCTACATCAGTATGGGCCTCCCAAGTTAATTTATTGTCATGATTACACCAAGATATCTGATCAAATCTGTTTTGGCTAAATTACTACATTGACATGATGTAAAGTTTACAGGGCGATTTGTAATTTTAAAGTTTCTAGTTGGAAGAGAAGCATTAGTCTTACCGAAACATAGGTATTTGGTCTTTGAAACATTAAGGGATAGTAAATTATCTGCAAGCCAATTATTCACTAACCTAAGACCATTTTCTGCGAGTTGTGTAAATAAGAAAGAGCGAAGGACCTAAGGTACTTCCCTGTGGTACACCGTAAGAGCAAGATGAAGTGCTGCTTGTGTACTTGTCAATTCTGACTCGTTGGCGTCTATCCGATAGATAATCCCTAAACCAGTTGTAGACAACACCTCTTATACCCAAGTTTTAAAAACGGTTGAACAGTATGGGAATCGACACTGTATCAAAGGCTAAAAATAACAGGCTGTGAAGCATTCCATCTTAGTCCTCAGAGGTAACATCGCATCTGTAGCCTTTGCTTGAAGTTCGTTGCAGGTGCCCATGGGGTGCAGCAGCCACTTACCATCAGGTGGATTGTAAGTTTATTTGTCACTTCGATGTTATAAAAAAATGATGTTGATGAAGAAAATCGTGGTAGCCAATAGATTTTATTACAAACTTGTATATTTAAGTAGTTTTCCATATTTATGACGAAGTTTCATATTTTCAGATGGATGAGAATGAGGAGCCCATAATTGTCTGTTTCACCTGTTATGCAAGACTCATTCGTTGCAGAACATTACAACAACAGGCTATTGAGTCAAATGCAGTTCTGGAGCAGTTGCTTGCAGGAGGGTCCATGGTATTATCCATTCCATCCATTAAACCTATAAAAGTCCCTCATAGATTGCTTCATAACAGGGATTTTGCCAAATTTGCATCTGAGTATTATCTGTCTAAGTTGTTATCAGGAAGATGCTGCTGCCCTAATAACAAACTCCTGTTTCTGTTTCCCTCTGTCGCCTCTTACGACACCCGTCCCGTGGTAGGTATATAGGGTAGTGGATATTCTTACACCGCCACTACACGGTCCACGGTATTATACTTCTTATTAATAATAGTTCACTGCTTGATGGTTCATTCCCATTATAATGAAGTATTTGCCTTAATCATCACTTGGCAGGCACCTTGATGATCACTACCTGTCTCGCGCCTTCTATGCTGCTTCCCGTTGCCTTATGGGAGAATGATTTTTTTTCTACTGCAAAGTTAAGTTTATCCTTCAATCCAACTTAGTTTTCGTTAGAGCACTGTTCTATATTTTACGAATTACAGTAAGTTAAGTACTTATTTTTACAAAAAGAATTATCTTACTGTTTATACTGTTATATATTACTCTATTGTATATAAACGAAATGTTATCTATATGTAATATTACTCAGTAAACAAAGATAGATATTTCTCAATTTTTGGCATTCTTGAATCTAATTGGAAAAATTGTAGAGACTCGATTCTCGGGGTGGATGAACTATCTACATTCTTATTTAAGTTTATTCGGAACCCTTACTGTTGTTCGGTTTTTAGGGTTCCGTACCAACGGGACCCTATTACTAAGCCTTCGCTGTCCGTCCGTCCGTCCGTCCGTCTGTCTGTCTGTCTGTCTGTCTGTCAGCGGGCTGCATCTCACGATCCATAATAGGTAGACAGTTGACATTTTCAAAGAATGTGTATTTCTGTTGCTGCAATAACAACAAATAATAAAAAATAATAAAAATTAAATGTGGGCTCCCCTACTAGAAACAAGTTTTTTACCTACATAGTATTAAATCTTGTACATTGGTACGGAACCTTTCATGCGCGAGTCTGACTGAGGGATTGTATGGTAGTATGAATTCTAATACGACACCACTACACTCGCTTTTCCTCTTATTTAAAAAAATAATTTTGTTTCAGTCAATACCAAAACCGCATGAGGCTAGAGATAAGATTCAATTCACACCAATTAGTCATATAGATATCAGGCCATTCGAGTGTGATGTAGAAAATGATTGTAAGAACGAAATGTTTAGCCTTGAATCTGTTAAAGTTGAGGAAGAGAATTTCGAAAATGAGAATTCCAAATTTGAAGAAAATGGGAATCATGAAATTGGTAAGATATACACATTTTGTGATATTATTAAAATAATGTACAATTTACCTGATGGCAAGTAGTTACTGTAGCCCATGGACACAAAATAAAGAGGGCTTCATGTGCAATGTACTGATTTACTGATTTGCCTTTGCCTAAATAAAAGCACTCTTATGGGGAAAGAAAATTACAAATTAAATAATTGTTTAAAAGATAAGCATGTATGGATATAATAATTTCAAAAAAATATGGGAAAGGACATATTGGGGCGGACATGTAGTGACATATTGGGGCGGATTGGGCCGTGTGTTCCAGACGGGTACCAATTTACTCGACAAGGCGCCTTAAACGTGAATGTTACGCATTCTTAATAGAATGGCTGAAGACATTGACCTATTCTGTTGCACCTTGAGTGGGTTCACTACGGTAGGATTGTTTACAATTTGTTACAGTTAATGATCACATTTTTGTTATGCATGAAAAGAACTACACTGTCGCATTAGGTTATTCCTGTCATGATAGTTGTTAGTTTAAATAAATAAATAATTGTATAAATGCTGTGTAGTGGCGGTTCAGAATACCCACTACCCCATATCTTCCCGTGGTTGTCGTAAGAGGCGACAGTGGGAAACAGGCAGGAGATGGGTAGCAGCATCTTCCTGATAACAGCAATATTACAATTAAAAAAAACTGCGGTTGCCAACCCGCTCGCCAAGCGTGTCAACTATGACAATATACCTCCCATGACAAAAGTTACAAAAAGACCGCCCCCAGTCCCCGGCGGCTCGCTATTCCTGGCTACTAAGACATTTTGCCACCTAAGACGACTCGACCTCGCAACATACAACGCACGCACCTTGAGGACTGACGAAAAGATCTTGGAGCTGGGAGAAGAGATAGACAAGTTACGTTGGCATATTATAGGATTATCCGAGGTCCGAAGAGAGGGGGGAGGACACGGTAATCTTCGAATCCGGTAACTTGTTCTATCACCGGATTTGTGGACGATAAATCCAACACCTTCTGTTCCAAGGAGGTGTCGGATTTATCGTCCACAAGTCTCTCGTTAACAACGTTGTAAAGATTGTGAGTATGTCGACGAGGGTTGCGTACCTTATACTCAGAATCACCAAACGGTATTCGTTGAAGGTCATACAGGTTTACGCACAAACCTCGGCACATCCCGATGAGGAAGTGGAGGAAATATATGAGGATATCTCTAAAGCCATGCATTCCACCAAAACCCACTATACGGTGTTAATGGGAGACTTCAGCGCAAAACTAGGCACAAGAGAGAACGGCGAGCTGAAGGTAAGGAAATTTAGAATAGGGCAACGTAAACCAAGGGGCCATCAGCTGGCTGACGTCATGGTGAAAGTGGGACTCTTTATGATGAACTCTTCCAGAAGCGGCCCCCCAGGACGTGCACCTGGTGGAGCTCCGACGGTTCGACAAAAAATGAGATTGATTTCATTATGACGACCAGACGACAACTGTTCAGTGATGTCTCAGTGATCGCGAGGGTGAAAACTGGAAGCGATCACGAATGGTTAGAGACATACTGAACCTAAACGTTAAGTTGGAGAGGTCTCATCTAATGAATTCAACGCTCCGTCCCCCTCGTGCTCTAATCCAAAGTCCCGAAACCTTTCAGCTCGAGTTACAAAACCGTTTTCAGTGCCTAGAAGACTGCAATGAAGTGGACGATATGAATGATAAGCTCGTGGAAACTGTTCATGCGGTCGGAGCTAAGTTCTGCAAGACCCGCCGTAGAAGAACACAAAAACTCTCCGATCACACTCTTAATCTCATAGCTATTAGACGGGAAATGAAGCTGCAGTCTTCAACAGCTTTGACAGCATACGGGCAACTGAACAGACATATCTCCAAATGCATGCGGCGGGACTTACGCAACTTTAAGGACTCCAAAGTCTTTGCCAGAGATCTGTCTGCCAGAAAGAGCCAATTGTCAAAGTTGAAGACTGAGTGTGGCAGCATCGTTTCCGGGACACCTGAGATTTTGAGTGAGATTGAGAGCTGTACACGTCATCGTTAGAGTCACACGCAAGTGTGAGTAACGATCCAAGAGCGAGTCTTATCCGACACTATTCCGATGATATCCCGGACGTCAGTCTGAGCGAGATTAGAATGGCTCTCCAACACTTTAAAAACGGCAAGGCCCCAGGTGAGGATGGAATTACAGCGGAGCTTCTGAAAGCAGATGGAAAACCGGTACTTGAATTCTTTCAGAAGCTCTTTAATTCCGTCCTCCATGGTGGGACTACTCCGGAGGCATGGAGCAGAAGTGCGGTGGTCTTGTTCTTCAAGAAAGGCGACAACGCTCTCTTGAAGAACTACAGACCGATTTCCCTTCTGAGCCGCGTCTACGTGCTGTTTTCGAGAGTCATTACGAATCGTCTCACACGCAGACTCGACGACTTCCAGCCTCCCGAACAAGCCGGTTTCCGAAGAGGCTTTAGGTACCATATACACCCTTCGGCAAATTGTACAGAAGACAGAAGAGTACAATCTGCCACTTTGCCTTGCGTATGTGGACTATGAGAAAGCCTTTGATTCTGTCGAAATTTGGGCGGTGCTGCAGTCTCTTCAGCGGTGCCAAGTTGACTGTCGGTATATCTAAGTGCTGAAGTGTTTGTACAGTAGGGCTACGATGGCTATCCGAGTACAGAATCAGAGTATGAAACCTATCCAACTGCAGAGAGGTGTAAGACAGGGTGACGTTTTCAAGCTACTGGACTGGAAAGGATACGGTATTAACGTCAATAGCGAGTACATCACTCACCTTCGATTTGCCGACGATATAGTCCTTATGGCAGAATCGCTGGAGGACCTAAGCACTATGCTCAATGACCTCAATAGTGTATCCCAACGGATAGGTCTTAAGATGAACATGGACAAAACAAAGATCATGTTTAATGTAGTTATTGGGAGCACTAAGCTCCCACTAAGTTGTTGACGAGTATGTTTACCTGGGACAAATACCAGGTCGTCACTTCATCTAGAGGGGGGCCGCTCTACACTTCATCTACCTGAACGAGGCTGCCACTCGAGAACCTTTCTTCCCCATCGGTTGTCAGTTCTTCGGCACATTGACCCTTCAGTTTACTACACTTAGCTTATGAAACATGCAGTATGGTAATGAAAGTGGGTGGCTCAGGCCCATAAGCTGTGTGATGGACTGTAAATCATTACTAGATCACTAGTCGCTTGGAAAAAAAATCAGTTTTTATTTTATATATTGTGTCAGAATCTGTTTCATTCTAGAGACTGCTGAAAAACAAGAAGACATGGAGATTGATGATTTTGAAGATAGACATACGGATTCGGAGAACGACTTGCCACTAGTTGCATTTGGTTCAACGAGTAAAAAAGATGACGATGACATAGGTAAAAGTATTTTTTTTTAAATCCTGTATCATAACATAAAAAAAAACACCACATTAGAAATTTCTCTTGCATCATGTAGTTGGAGATGTACTGTACATACAAAATTTTGTTCTTTAATTACACATGAACAAACATTAGAACCAAAATGATTATTTGTAGGCCATACAATTATCTTGTTACATGCAGGAACTGAATTCGCCAGCGGTGACCCAAGGTGTTGTTAAGATAAAACAGGAAAGGGGATTCACTGTATTGTTGTTAGGGCTATTCACATGTCTGAGAAAGTTGCTGTAAGCACTACTGCTAAACATGAGGTCCTGGGTTAGGCTAAAATCAGTTGTTGGGTTTTTCTGTCAAGAAGTTTTCAGTAGCAGGCTGGAGCCAGGAAATTGGCAGTGTTTCATCCCCGTGCCTCGAAAAGCACGTAAAGCCGTTGTTTCTACGCCTGATCTCTCTTCAGTCGTGTTGGATTACCGTCCCATCGGACTAGGTGAGAGTGGGAATAGAGTGTGTTAAAAAGATGACGATGACATAGGTAAAAGAATATTATCTTATAAAGTTTGCAAGCTTTTCTTTGGCTTAATTTACTTGATCTCATTTTCTACCGAGGAGCTACAATTCGACTGTATATTTTTTTTATGTGGGTGAACTGATTTCGATGATTCTTTTTTTATTTGAAAGCTGGTGCGTCTCATGTGGTCCCGTATAAATTTGGTCTGACCAATAGTTTTTGAATTATTCTTAATAATTTATATTGAATTCGGTTGTACAAAATGTTTTATTTTAAATTATATTTATTGCTTCTTACATTCCTTTTTCTAGATATAGTAATATGTCTAGAAAAAATATCTGGGTTAGGTCATTGTCCAAAGTTACCATGTAAATATATCGCACCTTTGGGCACAAAGCGTCACTTCTGCAATTTTTCGCAAAACCGACTTATATATGCAGATTTAACCGCTATAACCGACTTTATAAGCACAGTAAAAACGGTGACAATCGCGTGAATATCGTCATTTTGAAGGAGGGGAGGACCTTACATTATTTCGCGTTATTGGTCCGTTTGCTCGAAACGTTACGTCTCATTCTGTCAGTATTATTTTAACAGCCGAAGTGTGACCTTGCGCATTTGTGACGAAGAGGTACTATGGTAAGTAATAACTTATTTGTTACATAATTCTTGCAATAATAATTATTACTTCTAGATGAGAATCACGTTTCGTTACTAAATCTTGGTATTTGTTTGTAGTAAACATAACGTCACTTCACTTTATAAATGACATTATAGCATAAAACTTTTCATTTCATTGCAACCAAAACGTTACTTCTGTTTACAAGTGACATTATTTTTGTAATGATTAGTGTTTATTTTATGACGGAATGTTAGTTTTGTATAGAAGCGTTTTTTGCTCCAAAAAATACTCTTTTGTTTTGATGATAACAAACGGGTATTTATGTTAAAAAATAACGTTTTATGTAAATGTTTGTCTTGTTTATATAATGAATAACTTGTTTTCGGTAGAAAGTGCCTTTTTATTAAAAAAATAAATGGTTAATTTTTTTATTTAAACAACGCAACACCAGGGGAATTGCAGATGTGTTGCCGGCCTTTTAAAATGGAGTAGGCTCTTTTCTTGAAGGTCCCTAAGTCGTATCAATCCGGAAAAATCTGGTTGTAATCGATTCCACAAGAAAGTTATGCGAGGAAGAAAAATCGCACAGTGTTGGACCGTCAATCATCCAGTAGGTATGGATGGTGAAATGGAGCGGCTGGAATTAGTCCGAACAATTAGTACTCCCCTTGGTAGATGCGATAAAATACGCAAACAGATGCAACATCTCTACGCAGTGCCAGTGAGTCAAGCCGATCGGAAAGAACTTGGTCGTCGACGATTCGAACCGCTCAGCGCTGAATGCAGTCAAGTGGAAGGAGCTGGCACTGGGGAGCCCCAGCCCAGAGATGGGAACAGTATTCTATGTGAGGCCGAACCTGCGCCTTGTAAACTTGCAGGCGATGTGCCGGCATGAAATACTGACCTGTTCTGCTGAGCACGCCAAGCTTTTTAGAGGCCAATTTGGCCTTCTCTTCCAAGTGATCACGAAACTGCACGTCACTCGATATGTCGACGCCGAGGATTCCAATACTGGCTGAGGCAACAAGGGGAGTGCCTTGAAACTGAGGAGATACGACAAAGGGGGTCTTTTTAGCGGTAAACGCGCAAACTTGTGTCTTCTGAGGATTAAACTGGACTAGATTTAGTCGTCCCCAATCCGAGACTTTGTTAAGCAAAGACTCGACTTCAGATTCAAGTTTGTTCCGGTACTCGGCGACGTTTTCCCGAGAAATATTGGCATGGCCGGTGTATAGAGCATCACCAGTGCTGTCATCCGCATAGCAATGAATGTTACCGGTTTGCAACATATCATTGATATGCAGAAGACCGCATTCTGTCCCAATCCGCCGACCTGTAATGCCAAACACGACGGCAACCTGCAGAACGCAACCGCGAGGGGAGCGTGATTGGCTCCACACTCCGGATCAGACAATGGTCCGGAGAGCCGTGCGGGGCATCGACGGAAACCTGATATCCGTCCGAATGAGAGGTCAGCAGAAGGTCCAACAGGGAAGGTGTATGATCCTCCACATCTAGAATCTGCGTAGGCGAAGTAACCAGTTATGTCAGACCATATGCCAAGGCAAAGTCATAAACAGATCTCCTCGCATGATCGGTTAAACGTGAACCGAGCCATTCGGCGTGGTGGGCGTTGAAATCGCCAAGTATCACGATCTCTACGGATGGTATCTGTTGTAGCAAGAAATCTGTAGCCATTAGGACGTGGTCGATGAGTCGGTCTGAGTCGGAATTACCGCTATGGGACCTATAGAGGCACCTGTAGACGCGCGGATGGTCGTCGCTGTCTACGCGCAGCCAAAGGATGGACAGGTCCGTACCTTTAAGACTGCCGAGGCGTCGAGAACAGATATCCTCTCTGAAGTATACACAAACTCCAGCTCGGGGCACAAAGAAGTGTTCTAATTTGTACCCCGGGTAGGACAGGTACGAAGTATCAGCAGGAGAGGACACCTGCGTCTCGGTCAAAAAGAGCAAGGCCGGTTTCGCCGTCTCGAGATGGTAGTGGACGGCGTTAAGGTTCGACTGAAGTCCCTTGATGTTGCAGAAGTCCTCGGATAGCGTGGCAGGGTTCGCCATGGTTTTATCGCTCTGCTTGCCCCGTGCAGTGTTAGTATAGAGCGGGATTTTGCCCTCCCAGAATACGCGGGCAGCCTGAGCACCCACGCTCAGGAAGAAGCGTGTAGCTTGACCGTGGATGCTCAGTGAGGGATTCTCCATTGCCAGGGGTGCTGGTACCCTCCTGGGGTAGTCCTTTCTTTTTAAATTCCGCTACCATGTAATGGGGGGTGGGGGACACTTTTAAAAACCACTGTTAATGAGAACATATAGTAATTTTTGATTAAATACGACAATTTGTTGAAACTTTCGTTTTATTTTATTGGATTAATTGTGGTTTTTACCTAAAAGGGTTATTTAATTTAAAAAAACAATAATCTCACGCTTGATATATTAATGTTACATAAGTTGTAAAATGGGATTATGTTTATAATATTTATTTTTATAATAGAATGTATGAGTCATTTTAAAAAAGAAACGTCTTTTTGATTGAAAGATTAATATTAATGTCATAGGTATTTTATACTTTTTAGGTTTTATAATGTCTAAACGAGGGTTGCTACTCTGTAATCTTGCGCGTCAAGGAATAAATGTTTCATCCAGTGAAAAACAAGTATTGAGTAAGGAAGAGTGCGTTGAAATAGTACGTATAAGTTGCGAGTTGGTACCTCAGCAAGATAATAGCAAAGATAACGAAAAAGGTACATAATCATAAAAGGCATAATTGTGATCCATAAAATATAACACAGCATCTATAATATGTAATTAATTTTATTTGGATCTTTTTTAGATCTCAAAGTATGACAATGGCTTAATGGCAGCGAAAGAACAGCTGATAATGTCGAAGAAACCACAGAAGAGGTAAAAAAAAATGTTGAAGGAACTACAGAAGAGGTTAATAAAGAAAGAACAGATAATGGTGACCATGGGTGCTGTAAAGTACTCGAAACGTCGGGAATATAAAATAAGTTAATATACGCGATAAAATCCGTAAAACTAGTTTTATTTAAATGTGTAAAGTTCGCGTAAATATAACAAATCATTAAGAACAGATAATGTTAAAGAAATAATTAATTATGTTAACGAGGGAAATACAACAGGAGAAACATCTCAGTCTGGACAGAGTATGCTTCTAATTTTTATGTTAAGTATTATCATATTATTTTGTTTAATGCTGTTCATAATTATAGCCTATATTTTTACAGATTACAAAGAAACCAGTTCCGAAAGTAATGGATCTAATTTTTCTGGAACAGATAGCGATAGAGATAAAGATTTCGTACCCGATAAAGGTCGTAAAAGGAAACTAATTCCATCATCAAACTCTTCTTCGTTATCAGGTTCGAGTACTACATCTTCAAGCTCAGATTCAGAATCAACCAAATCACCAAATTTACCCGAAACACCAAACCAAACAAATACAAAGCTGCTTAATGTTAAGGAACCAACTCCGAAAGTGCAACAAATCGCCAATCAAGACTCGAACAATGAGTTAAATACGGAGGTGAGATCTCAATTTGAATGTGAATTCCAAAATAGACCTGTTGCGACGAAACCTAAACTGAAAGCCCGAAATCCTCCTGCCTGGAAGCAAAATAAACGTAAAGGTTTTAAGAATACTGGCCAAGAACATACTAATTCTGCAGGACAAGTTATTCCGGTCAAAAATATGGGACCGCCTTGCACTGAGAAATGTTTATTTAGCTGTTCGAAAAGAATTTCTATGGAAGATCGACAAAAACTTTTCGTAGGATATTGGGAACTAGGTTGTCTGACGAGGCAGCGAGATTATATTGCTTCGTGTATTACCACTCTCACATCTGACTACCGACGACTAAAACCCAACCCTAAATTTGCAAGAAAACCTAATAGCTGTTTTCATTTACCAATAAATGGTGATAAGGTTCGTGTGTGTAAAACGTTTTTATTAAGTACTTTGGCCGTTACTCCAAGCTTTTTACGCCACATCATTGACAAAAGAACTGCAACAGGAACCGTTCCACTAGATAGAAGAGGTACACTTACCAAAAAGAGAATAGGCACATAATCTCCATACCAAGAATAAAAAGCCACTATCTAAGTGCCCAAACAACCCGCCAATACATAGATGGACAGTAAACCGTTGCTGAACTACATCGTTTACATTGTGAAGACCGAAAGGCAAATGACAAACCTTGTGCATGCCATGATTTTTATAATAGAGTCTTCAACCACGAATTCAATTTATCTTTTTTTACTCCTAAGAAAGATCAATTAAAAATAGAAGATGAGTAGAAGCTCCATTTGAAAGAAAAAAACACTAAGTCGAGAAGAAAAAGAGGCAGATATGAAACTGTTAAAAGAAGTGGGACACAACAATTTAATTATTGCAATATATGATTTACAGGCTGTATTGCCAGTACCAATAGGAAACTCCAGTGCTTTCTTCTATAAATCTAAATTGAACTGTTATAATTTTACAGTAAGTTTGTAATAGTTGTTACAATTATGCTATAATTTTATCGGGACGTTGTGACGTATCTTTTTCTTACTAAGGACGATTCTAGCAAAGTGTCCTGTCAGCACATTAATATAGATTATACACGGCTAGAATAATGACCATTGACGATACTGGAACGGATATAATAACAATTATTCACTTGGTTTTTAGGTGACAGATTTCAAGGAGAAAAAGACTTCCTGTTTCTTTTGGCATGAAGGCTTAAGCAACCGTGGAGTAAATGAAATTAGCTCATGCGTTTACATTTTTCTGGACGAATTAGCTCAGAAACATCCAAATTATGACGTAATATTCTATTCACATAATTATTGTGGACAAAAGAAAAACAAGTAAGTGTAGCTTAAACTTGGGATATTTCATTCCAGCTTATACATGCACATCTTCTCACTGCTGAGTAAATTGTCAATGATGTTAACAAACAATCATATTATAATGTCTTTTTAAGATCAATCTTTAGTAGGTTTTCTACTTACATTATTACTTAGAGATAATCTATTGAGTAATAGTTTTGTTATGTTTTGGATCTCAGATTTATGTTTGACCTGTATTATTATGTAGTAAATAAACTGCAAATACATTCCATTCAACATAAATTCCTTATTCGAGGGCATACACAAAGTGCGGCTGATAACGCCCATTCTGTTATCGAGAAAGCTGTAAAACGGGCCAAAAATTTGACCCCATTTACATCCCAGACCAGTATTGTCAATTGATAAGGTCAGCAAAAAAGGCAGGTAATCCTTTCTATTTAAAAGAAATGAATTTCACTGACTTTTATAATCTTAAGAGTCTTACCGAAGATATTAGTTTGAATTTAACCAAAGCCAAAAATGGACAAGCTATTAAAGTAACTGAAATAAGTCAGGTGAAATTTACTAAATATAGCTTGTTTATTACTTCAAAACTTCATACGTTCATTTATGCTTTGTTTTTAGTAGAGCATTTGTCAATGATTTTTTTATAATTTTGTTACCAAAGTTGTAGTTCCTAATTGGATAGTAAAGTCCATATACAATGCTGTGAAAAATGTGATTTAAGTATCTTTAAGTAATATTATGACGTATATAAAGTTGTTTAAAAATTAGAGCTATTTGTGAGACTGTTTAATATTAAGATAATATTGTTAAGTCAATTTGAGAATTTATCTTTTAAGGCAATGTTTTAAGATTTTGTCAACCATACTCGTTTTATTAGATGATAAGTGTCGAACGGTACGGTAACATTCGTATTAAGACTGACAATTGATTTTAGTTTAAGATAGGTAATGTGGGACTATGCCTAATAAAGGTTTTAGATACTAATACAGCATGCTACTGTCATAGTATCTATACTATAACGATAATATTTTTGATAACTATTCAGTATATACTAAGGTTTTATCAGTTATACAGTAACTTCTGTAGTCAAGTCATTTTCTGTAGTTTCATTCAAAATGTACATTATTATTTTTTCATTTTGATGCCATTTGTTATAATTTCAAATAAAAAATCTTGGAAATATCACCTATTTCATTTAATAAACCTCCATTTTATTAATATATAAAGTATTTTAACGATTTTTTCTTCTTTTTCCGCTTGTATAAGTTTCTAATCAAATACAACTTTAATAAAAATATACGTAAACCATCCTTAAACATAAAAAATACATTCTTTCATGATTTCATTTTTTTTAAAAGGTCACTTCTGCAATAAAACAGTTTGTAACAAAACGATTTGTAACAAAAAGTCACTTTTGGTAGCCTTCCCTCAGTTTATGGCTTGTTTTTCAGAAACCTCTTCTTGTACTTTTTTAAAAGTAGTCACGTTTGTCCGTGAAGAACTAATCAATTTAGGACAATGAGAATCGCCTTAATACTCTAAAACAGTACAGAGTTATTAAAAAAAACACGTCCAAAAAAATTAAAAAATGTAAAGTTGGAAAATATGCAGAAGTGACCCTTTGTTCCCAAAGGTGCGATATAATAAACAATAAATAAATGACATAAAACTGCAACAGCTCACCGATTTCTAGCTCACTAAATACAAAATATTATATGCTATATATAAATATAGCAACGAGGCTAATAAATCAGCTGTTTCTATTCTATTGACACATTAAATATGGTGACTGTCAATTTACTTTTTTTGTCTATGGATTTTGTTCTTTAGTTCGGATACGTGCTTTAACATGTATCTTTGTTTAGATATTACCAAAAAAAAACCCCTGTGACGCCCGTACGTCACTCGCTCCCACAAACTTCTTACCCCGGGTGATACGTTGGTGCTATTTTTATTTAACAACATTAACAATTTTGTTACCAAATTCTATCAATATTTTTTAGTCCGGTCACTTAATATTTATATACTTAATACGTTGATATTTCAACAGACGGCCTTTTATATATAACTAGACGTGCCCGCGACTTCGTTCGCGTGGAATTAGTACTTTTGTCATGATATGTGATGATGATTTATTTGTACTTTGTGTTCGAACAGTTCGCGTATTGCATTTTTAAACTCGTGATAACTTCGAAGCGAATGAATTAAAAAGTATTTTACTGCTACATAAATACCCTTGATGATAAAACTATTTATTTGAATAAGAATTAATACTACGATACCTATGTAACCAACTTAAGTTTCTGCCGGAGTGGCGATCTAATTAAATTTTACAACACAAAAGCTACTATTGTGACTTAACTATGACAGTTAGATATATTCCCTCGCGGATTGTTTTGTCGGTAATAATGAGTACTTTAATCATGTTGTACAGAATTTTTATGTATCATCAATAGTTTTCTCACGCACGCTAAATAATGAATTTTATAGGCAACATTTTACTACTTTGTTATACTTTGTTACAGTTCCTTAAGAAATTATTGCAATTTTCTTAAGGAACTGTAATAATTTTGAAAATAAATTATAGCCTGTGTTACTTTCTGATAATATTTACCTTTCTATTAGTGCAAAAATGGTTAAAGTCGGTCCAGTAGTTTTGGAGTTTATTCGGTAGAAACAAAGAAAAAAATATTTCCTCTTTATATAGAACAAGTTATAGAACAAGTTTGTAAAATATGTAATAAAATAAACAGGTTCACATATGCGCTTTATAGACTAACAAAAGTGGCAACAAAACAAACTGCAATTATGACTTATTTTGCATATATTGAGTCGATTATCCGCTACGGGATTATAATTTGGGGTAACAGTGCAGAGATTAATAAAGTTTTTATTGCACAAAAAAAATGTGTTCGTGCCATTCATGGTGTTGGCCCAGATGTCTCATGTCGACCTCTATTTAAGACACTGGGAATCTTACCCGTGCCTTGTTTGTATATATTAGAAGTTGCTAAGTTTGTAAAACAACACGGGAAAAGTTTTATAAACTTAATAAAAAGTAGTATCCATGAACACGAGATACCCAGATCGGATAGTAATTAGCGAAATACAAAAGTAAACGCTTTAGCAAAAGTTGTTACTGGATGGGTAAAACAATATATAATAAAATACCAAATATAATCAAAGATCTTCCTATGAAAACATTTAAAAAATTATACCAGTGGCTTCTTCAAAATACATTTACTCCGTAAACGAGCTTTTAAATTACTGATGACAACTTTTAGGACTATAGCTCATAATTGACATTTTTGTTATTAACTGACATGGTATGTAATATTGTTTAATTTAATTTACTTTATTTGTTAATTATAATTATTATTTTTGTAGTTGTACTTTTGATATCTTTAGAATATAATTGGATGGATTGTTTATTGTTCCTAATTTAATGATTTAATAATAATTGATTTTGATGTGTTAATTTTGTATAAATATAATTTCTAAGAATAAATAAATTTGCATGTCTCCATTAGGGACTTAGTATGTATACATAGTATTTAACAGTATATCATGTAAATTACATACTAAAAAGCAAATTAATAAATAAATAAAATAAATAAATAACATTATAAATATAGTAAATAAGTAAGTACAGATAGTAGAAGGGGGCGTTACTAATTTTTTTTACGCATATCTTAGATAATTAACTTTTAACATCTTTAATATAATGGATTTTCGCAATGTAACGCCTGATTGTATTAATAATCTTTTTGTCTTGCCTTACTACGCTGTCGAAGCCACCTCTGTCGTTTTTTAACATCCTTTCCGATTTCAGTTAACTTTTCGCTTTGGTTTTATTTTTAGGATGTGAGTACAAGGAGTGATCCAAAAGTAATTATTGATAATGAATGTTAAACACGGTGATTATTGTTAAAAAAATAATTTATTTTTCCACATAGTCTCCTAACAAGTCAATACATTTAGTCCATTTTTGTTCTAAACCCAGAATTCCCGTAGAAAAAAAATCTTTATCTTGACCCTCCAAAAAAACCCTCAACAGCGTTCATCACTTCGCTATCGTCTGCAAATTTCTTGCCTCGAAGGTGTTCCTTGAGCCGAGGAAATAGATAGAAGTCACTGGGAGGTAGATCTGGCGAATAGGGCGGATGTTCGAACAGTTGAAATCCCGTTTCTTGAATGGCAGCCATCGCAACTGCGGCTTTGTGAGCCGGAGCGTTGTCTTGGTGAAACAGTACTCCAGCTCGCAATTTGCCGCGATTTTTTTTATAGGAGAACAGCAAACGAGCATGCGGCTCACCTGATGGTAAGTGACTACCGCCGCCCATGAACAACTGCAACACCAGGGGAACTAGGGAAATTTCAGATGCGTTGCCGGCCTTTTAAAAAGGAGTAGGCTCTTTTCTTGAAGGTCTCTAAGTCGTATCGGTCCGGAAAAATCGCTGGTGGTAATCGATTCCACAAGGAAGTTGTGCGAGGAAGAAAACATCTTCTAAATCGCACAGTGGTGGACCGCCAATCATCCATACCGAATGGTATCGGGAGTTCTGCCGCGATGTGCGTTTGTGAAATTTGGCGGCTGGGATTCCTCAATTCAACAATTCCTCAGAGCACTTCCCGTGATAAATGCGAAAGAAAATGCAAAGGGATGCAACATCTCTTCGCAGCGCCAATGAATCGAGCCGATCGGAAAGGACTCGGTCGTCGACGATTCGAGCCGCTCTGCGCTGGATACGGTCAAGTGGAAGGAGCTGGCACTGGGGAGCCCCAGCGCAGAGATGGGAACAGTACTCCATGTGAGGCCGAACCTGCGCCATGTAAAGTTGCAGGCGTTGAGCTGGCATGAAATACTGTCCCGCTCTGCTGAGCACGCCAAGTTTTTTAAAGGCTAGTTAAGTCTTCTCTTCCAAGTGACCACGAAACTGCACGTCACTCGATATGTCGACGCCGAGGATTCCGATACTGGCTGAGGCAACAAGGGGAGTGCCCTCAAACTGAGGAGATACGACAAAGGGGTTCTACGGGGGACTACGCCTAGGGAGTAGGAGTACCGGAAAAGATGCATTAGAACCGGTGCCAACTCCGGAGCAAACGTCCTCAGCAAAATTGGGGGAATTCCGTCAGGCCCACTCGACTTGTGGATGTCCAGGGAGAGGAGTGCTTTGCGAACCGAGCGCTGTGAGAACCGCACATCCGGCATGGAGCACTCACACCGCGGGATGGCCGGCGGTGTGTTCCCCCCGTCATCGAGAGTCGAGTTGGACACAAAAGGAGCCTAAAAGGTTGGTTTTCTCTTTTGCGGCGTGGGCCAGTGATTCGTCCTCCCTGTGCAGAGATGGTAGTGATGGCTTACAGAAATTCCCTTGGACGGCCTTGGCGAGAGACCAGAATGCACGGGTTCCCGAAGGAGGCGAACTAGTTTCTTGCCAATTCAGCCTATGTGCTCTGACTTTGCCTTGGCAATAACTCTTTTGAAGGACCTGGAGGCGAAGTTATACTTCTTTTTAAGCATGCTGGTGTTTACATCCTGAGCCGCCGAAGCCTCAGCCCAGGCCTGATAACAATCCTGCTTACTGCGTAATGCAGTCTTACAGGAGCGACCAAACCAAGGCCGAGATCTGCTTCCGATGAGTACCATAGATGATGGAATAAGTAGTTCCATTCCCTGTAGCACCACACCAGTGACAGAGTCAGCAACAGCGCTGGGATCATCCGGCGAGAAGCAAACCCTCCCCCATAGGTAGGATGCAAAAAAGACCGCATTCCGTCCCAATCACCCGACCTGTAATGCCGAACACGACGGCAACCTGCAGAACGCAACCGCGAGGGGAGCGTGATTGGCTCCGCACTCCGGATCAGACAATGGTCCGGAGAGCCGTGAGGGGCATCGACGGAAACCTGATATCCGTCCGAATGAGAGGTCAGCAGAAGGTTCAACGGAAGGTGTATGATCCTCCACATCTGGAATCCGCGTAGGCGAAGTAACCAGTTGTGTCAGACCATATGCCAAGGCAAAGTCATAAACAGATCTCCCCGCATGATCGGTTAAACGTGAACCGAACCATTCGGCGTGGTGGGCGTTAAAATCGCCAAGGATCTCTGCGGATGGGACCTGTTGTAGCAAGGAATCTGTAGTCATTTGGACGTGGTCGATGAGTCGGTCTGTTTCGGCATTACCGCTATGGGACCTACAGAGGCACCCGTAGACGCGCGGATGGTCTTCGCTGTCTACACGTAGCCAAAGGATGGACAGGTCCGTACCTTCAAGGCTGCCGAGGCGTCGAGAACAGATGTCCTCTCTGACGTATACGCAAACTCCAGCCCGAGGCACAAAGGAGTGTTCCAATTTGTACCCCGGGTAGGAGAGATATGAAGTATCAGCCGGAGAGGACACCTGCGTCTCGGTCAGAAAGAGCAAGGCCGGCTTCGCCGTCTCGAGATTAGGTCTCGTTTAGGTTCGAGTGAAGTCCCCTGATGTTGCAGAAATTCACGGATAGCGTGGCAGGGGTCGCCCGTTTCGTTTCGTTAGGTCGTCGTTGTTTTGAGCGGAATTTATTCTCGAAAAATGAATATGAGAGACATTATTCGGAGTAATTGGCTAAAATACTTTATATCTAGCAACGTAATTTAGTATCATTATGTAAAATATTATAATTTAACCCAGGGAGAAATAAAGCTCCCTGGGTTAACTGATAGAGAATGCCATAAGGCATAAACTCCGCCCATTGTAATTCGTTTAAGGTGTCTTGCAATAAAGATGCAATAACTTACAATAAATAAAAAGTTTAACTTCGACAAATAATTTTTCAGAAACTTCTGAGAAGAAGATTAAATCAAATTCTACTGATTGCAACATAAACGATGTTCGTGAAGAAAACCTCGATTTTGAAGGCCCTACTCTTAAATCAAACCCTAAAATGAAAAAAGATAATCAACCAATTAATAAAAAAGGAAAGCATCCTGCAAAGAAAATGAAAAAGAAAATTTTGAAACAAAAGAGTGTAAATATACTTAAGAAAAAAACATCTGGGACATCAACAAAAGACATTCTCGCCAAACACATTTCATATAGTCATAAGACGCAAAAAAACTCATACACCACTGCAGTTCGGACACAAGTAGAACAAACTCCAGTACCACAACACACAGAAATATTTAATTGTGATATTTGCGAATTTAAAACATCTCAAAAACGTTACATTTTGGCACATCTTAAAGCGCACGTCGCTAAACAAATGTACTGTTGTAATAATTGTGAATATAAATGTATTAGAAAATGTGATTTGCAAACTCATGTGAAAATACACACCGGGGAAAGACCTTTTTCGTGTCATATCTGTGAATATAAATGTATTACAAAAATTAATTTGCAAACCCATATGAAAATACACGCCGGAGAAAAACCTTTTTCATGTGATATCTGTGAATATAGTTGTATTACAAAAAGTCGTTTGAAAACACATATGAAAATACACGCCGGAGAAAAACCTTTTTCGTGTAATATCTGTGAATATAGATGTATTACAAAAAGTCGTTTGCAAACACATATGAAAATACATACTGGAGAAAAACCTTTTACGTGTAATATCTGTGAATATAGTTGTATTAGAAATCATGATCTGCAAAGGCATATGAAAATACACACCGGAGAAAAACCTTTTTCATGTAATATCTGTGAATATAGTTGTATTACAAAAAGTCGTTTGCAAACACATATGAAAATACACGCCGGAGAGAAACCTTTTTCATGTAATATCTGTGAATATAGTTGTATTACAAAAAGTCGTTTGCAAACACATATGAAAATACACGCCGGAGAAAAACCTTTTTCATGTAATATCTGTGAATATAGTTGTATTACAAAAAGTCGTTTGCACACACATATGAAAATACACGCCGGAGAAAAACCTTTTTCGTGAGCTATCTGGTAAAATATGTACAATATTATGTAAACTTGGTTTATATAAATATAAAAGTGTACCAGATAAAAATCTTTTTTTTTTGTGAATTTCTTATGTAATTATAGAACGAATAGAAAAACCTTTCCGTGCCTTATGTGCTAATTGAAACTGCATTTATTCTGAAGAAGCTAATTTAAAAACTAAAAAATAGAATCTTAAAATAAATACCGAATGTCGGAATGGAGGTTAGTGGAAACAGACTAGACCATCATGTTTTTTTTTTTAATTTTTATGATCGTTTTTGTTTTTGTTTTTTCGCTTCGACGTTTATCGTTACCGTTACAGCCTTTAAAACTACTCTGTTGAACACAGGCTTCCCCCATGGCTTGCGTCATATTTGCCATAGTTGCCATGCAGGTGGGTTGGCAACCGCGGTTTTTTTATTATTTTCAGTTGTAAGGGAGACGCTGCTGCCCATCTCCTAGTTTGTTTCCCTTGTCGCACGATATGGGTTAGTAAATGTTCTAACACCGCCACTACACGGTCTCATCTCCATATTCATAGTTTTTTATAATATTGAGTTGTTATCAGGAAGATAACAACTCAATATTATATTATGATTGCATGATTATCATTTGCCATACAGAACAGGACAAAAATTATCCCACTCTTGCATGTGGTGTCAAATCAAATGTGAGGTTGTTGCCGAACAACACATTTCCAAAGACATTTAAGTAGTAGTAGGAATAGACCGGGCATCAGCAACAAAATTGTCACCTCTTACTTATGTCCTATAGGATATATTTCGGATTTGTGTCATTTAGTCTTAGTGACATCGTCAAAAGCTCAAAACGTATTCCTTTCCTAAATTTAAAAAATGTTTTTAAAGAAAATATGCCCGATAGTGGATTAAGGTATTGTAAGTCTCGATATGTAGCAAAAACTGAATGTGATTTCGGTTTACTATCGCAAGTATAATGTATATTTACCCCATAATTTTTAAATTTTATTATTTCTGGTAGATTGTTTTAGAACATTTATCATCATTGTAATAAGCGCCCTCTGTTATCTAGTAACGTCACCAAATGGTTAGTGATTGACAACGTTTATCTATTGTTGTAATCGATAAAAAATATTATATAGGGTGCAGATTTAATCATCTACAATGTTTAAGGAGGTGAAACAGTAAACGATACTGTATCCATACCAATAAAGAAATCGGATGGGCCTGTGTCGGGGCACACGGCCGTTGGTTTTAACGTGAAATGTCTATGTCAGCCAGTACAACCAGTAAAAACAGTCAACAAGATAGCCTTCTTTTTAAAATGTTAATATAATTCTAAAACACTCGGAGAATTGCAGATGCGTTGCCGGCCTTTTGAAAAGGAGTAAGCTCGTTTCTTGAAAGTCCCTAAGTCGTATCGGTCCATAAAACTCGCCGATGGTAAACGATTCCTAAGAAAACTCCTATTAAATCGCACGGTAGTGGACAGTGGCGAAGCTAGGGCTCCAAACTAGGGCAAGCCCAAGATATGGTTTTGTTGTTTTTAGCAGTTTTATAAAAATTTACCTTTTTCGATTTTACCTTTTCCTCGCCGATTAGCACTTTAACACACTTCAATTTATCACAAGGAACACTATTATCCTCCATTTTCACTAAAAATCTATAAAAAAGCATAAATTTTCAACTCGTTATATTTATTCGCTCAAGCAAACACACAAAGTAAACATTGAAATGTGATGTGAACTTGCAAAGGTATCGCCCGCGCTTGACTAATGACTAACTACACACTAAAAGCCGGGCTTTTGGCTACGTACAAATTGCTATATAAACAATCATAGTTATATTTCATTATAGAACATTTTACCACAGGTTAGAAAGGGAGCGATCGTCTTCTCGAAAGCCCGGTAAAAGCCCACGCGTGCGAGAGAGACGACTAATTTTTATGACAACCTAATCGCGCAGTTTTGCCGCGTGTCGACGTTATAAGGCCTGTGTATATACAGTAATCTATGGCCTGTGTAGAACAGGTCAGCGACAACGACAGAGAAGCGCGCGGGAAATTTGAAATAGTTTGAAACAGTTTACGAGTTATTTTATTAATTGATATTATTGATTCAGCAGTTTGATAGGGCAAGCCCGGCTTCTCGGCTTCTATGGAGGCTTCGCTACCGGTAGTGGACCGCCAAGCATCCAAATGATGTGGATGGTAACGTAAATTTTGTCGCGATATGTATTGGTGAAATTTGGTAGCTGGAATTAATCCGAACAATTCCTCAGAGCACTCCCCGTGGTAAATACGATAAAAAATGCAAAGGGATGCAACATCTCTACGCAGTGCCAGTGAATCGAGCTAATCAAAGACAACTCGGTCGTCGACGTCAAGCCGCACTGCTCTCTATGCGGTGGAAGTGGAAGGAGCTCGCCCTGCGGAGCCCCGGTCCAGAGATGAGAACAATATTCCATGTGAGGCCGAACCTGCGCTTGTAAAGTTGCAAACGGTGTGCAAGCATGAAATACTGTCCCGCTCTACTGAGTACAACCAGCTTTTTAGAAGCCAATTTAGCTTTCTCTTCCAAGTGACCATGCTACTGCAGATCATTCGATATGTCGACGCCGAAGATTCCGCTTTTGGCTGTAGCAATTCCTTTGTTGCCACAGCCAAAAGCGGAATATTTGGCGTTGAGGAGATACGACACAGGTGTTCTTTTTAGCGGTAAACGCGCAAGCTTGTGAATTTGTGAAATAATTTATCGTGTAACGACTTTTAAGTTTAGCGCTTTCCTAAAATATGTTAGATTTAAAGTGTATTTTTGTAAAAGAAACGAATTTGAAAAACATGATGGCGCTCTCTTATTAGTTTTGACGTTTCGCGATGTGCCTTCGACGCCGACCGACCAATCATATGCTATTATTATAGCGTCTAATGGACCTAGTGACGTCAACCAAGATGCCACCAATGTGACGGCTGTTTGAATTGATTCTTAGTTATTAGAAATTAAATATTTTATTTCATGACGTTTCATTTCATTCATGACGTTATTCATGACTTAAAAAGTTTATATGATTTTTTTGGTGTGATGGGAGTCATTATAAATAGATTTATACACTAAAAAAGCATGCATATTCCCTATTATTATATCGTAAAACATTACAAACTAAGTAACCTTCAACAACATTATCGCTACTTTGATATCGAAACGTTAACATGCCTAAAACGGGTTTTTACGTTACTTTTATTAGCGTCACCTACCGGGGAATAGCTGCAATGTTTTCCTAATAAATATTCAGCGTAGTTTTGCTATGCTTAGCTAGAGAGCGTCACACACGTGCGAGCTCAAAATTTTTGTATAGTGTATGGACTTAGAATATACTGGCGTATATGACCTGACAGCCCGAAAACGCGTGACCAATTTTGATTTGCCATTGTGCGCGTTAGCTAGTGATCTACATTTAACTTATAAGGACTATCGAAAAATTATTGTTAAGGAAGCGGTAAAAAGATTTAAAAAAATTGTTTAGTGCACGAAATTGAATAACTTCAAAAATTAACTGAATTTTACAATGATAGTCCTAAAATAATTAAAAAATATTCATATAACATGTTCCTGGGAATAAGCTGAAACTACCTGCCTTTTGTTGGATTTTAATTCAAATGTATAAAATCCCAGGTGACTTTACCGAAAAACTTAAAAAACTCCCCAAGAATCAGATCGGAAAGTTGTATTTTCGAGCTATGATCTTTGGAGAAAAATATTTATTGCCGTGGGCAGTTTCCCCGAAATTTCTTTTTTAACATATTGTTAATATAAATAGGTAGATACTTAACTAAGTATATACCTATTAATATTTTATAAAATGTTTTGATGGGGAAATAAAAAACGGGGACACGGAGTACATATGAATGAAGAAATGTATTAAACCTAATGTTATACAGGTGAATACCAATGTGCTTTTAAATGGGGAGGAGCTGGGCCTTGTTGAATCCACTGTTTTTCTCGGAATTACAGTTGATGCGAACCTTCAATGGGGCCCTCATATATCTAAACTAGCTAGCAAACTTAGTTCTGCAGCATATGCTGTAAAAAAGATTAGATGCCTTACATGTGATGAAACAACTAGATTATTTTATTTTAGTTATTTCCATAGCATAATGTCATATGGAATCTTGCTATGGGGTAATGCAACTGACATTGAAACTATCTTTGTTTTGCAAAAGAGAGCCATAAGAGCAATTTATAACCTAGGTCCGATGAAATCCCTTAAAGAAAAATTTAAAGAAACAAATATATTAACTTTGGCGTCTCAATATATTTACGAGAATTTAATGTATGTACACAAAAACAAAAATAGTTTTATTAAAAATAGTGATGTACATTCTATAAATACTAGGAACAAGCACAAGCATCGAGCATTGTGAGTATCAAATACTATGGAATTTATACTATCGCGACTCATGCGCGGACGTCTATTGGCGCTTCAGGAGCATTACTAAATATCTATACCTAACTACGCTAAAAGTTTTATCATTGTGACTTGGGAATATAATCCGAAGTTCCGAAAGTCTGCTCAACCCCTTGGGGAAAATAGCGTGATGCTATGAATATTGTACTAGTGTGACCGTGTGGCTGTGCGGTTGGTTAAGAAAGGTTATACATTTATTTTGGTTGATAAATAGATACTTAGTTGGGTTCATAATGGCTTAAAGAGGATAATCTTAAGATTTTTTTATCTTAAATGTACTACAGTTTTATAATGTATAAAAATCTGTCTCTATATTTATCTAGTCTTGAAAGTTAAATTTTTGGAGTCTTATTATAACAATATTTTACTTACTGGTACAAATAATGTAGAAATGACTCCTTTTAATAAAATTGTTTTTATTCTTCTTTTTCTTTTATACTTCACAAGAAAATGTTTGCTGCAAATTGTTGAGTTCTTCTTTACATTCCAACTAACCCGTCCAATTAACCTTAACCATTTTTCTAATTATAGAATCCGGAGGGAATCTGTTTGACAAACGGCAAAATATTACATTTTAGAACGCAAGCTGAGGATTTATTTTTTTGTTGTGTAGGCAAGTCTATCGATTCATTATGCTCGGGCCACACTAACGAGAAATGCCGTTAATTATCGCGTTGATGGACGTTGAATGTAGGTGTGGCCACGACTTAACGCGATAATTTTACAACGGCATTAACGATGCCGTTTGCCGTTGGGCGATAACTTGAGTGGCGGTACATCAAAAAGATTAACGCATAAATTAACGCGTTCAAGCGGCCACACTACGTTTGTCTCATTGTGCACTGTGAGCGCAACGAGGTCGCACGTATGGCTGTAATGGAGTGGAATAATGAAAAAGTTATTACGTTTCTTGAGATTCTGCAAACAGAGCCATGCTTAGGCAATGATAAAATATATTCATATAATAAACATTTACACTCATCAAATATAGAGTATTAGGGTCAACGTTCATCTTGCTTGAAATTCAAGGAATATTAACGTAAAGTAACCACATGTCCCGTTTTTAACGGGACTGTCCCTTTATTCGGTCACCTGTCATGTTGTCCCCAAACAAATCTCCGGGGCGCATAATAGTCCCGTTTTCCTGAACCGCGCGAAAATTTTAAACTATGAAGTTCGTCAGACACGAACGGTGCGAGAGCGGGACCGACCAAAAAATAACCGAATGGGATAATTTAAAAGTTTTCGCAGAAACTCGTTGGGTGGAAGTATTCAAACACTTTCGCACCAACAATCTTCAACATAATTTTTTTTTGCATTTCAAATGAATATATTTTATGTCTACCTGGTACAAATGCTCCAGTAGAAAGAGTTTCTATAATGAACAAATTGTGGACGTCTGAAGAAAATCACTTACAGGTTTCAGTTCTAAAGGCGATGTTGATTACAAAGGTCAATTTAAAAAAAAACATGCCCAGAATTTTATTCCTATTTAAAATCATCACCAACTTTATAAAAGCAAATTTGTTCCACTGACAAATATAAATATAATTAAAAAAAATATGTTGCATTTAATAATTACTGTCTGAGGAACTTTGCTTAAAAGAAACTGGTGAACTGGTGATTGATTATTATTTTTCACAATTTGTTATAGTAAAAATAATAATTATTAATGTGAACATAATTATAGTGAACACTAATTGCATTAACTTACAGTTCTTAAATAAATAACATAATTTTTTTTTATTGTTAACCTGCTACCTGGGGAGTATAAATAAACCCATGTCCCGTTTTGAGTTAAAAAATAAATGGTCAGTTTACATTAACGCCAACTTTAACGCCGTTCAACGGCATTGAAATTGAAATGACGTGACCGTTCAAGTGTAGCCACTCACTTTTTTTTAAAAATTAAAGCAATAATTGTTGCATTGACGTTTCTCGTTACTGTGACCCCGGCATTATAAACATTTAGTAAAATTTAAAAAAAATAATTTTAGATCAGATCTTAAGTTTCTTTAATATTAATAAATTGCTACATAAAAATCAATTCGGTTTTACAAGGGGTCGCTCGACAACTGACGCTGGAGTTGAGCTTATTAAACATATTTTTTGTGCATGGGAGAATACGGAGGATGCTTAGGAGGGTATATTTTGTGACCTTTCCAAGGCCTTCGACTGTGTTCACCATGAGACATTAATCAGGAAGCTACAGTACTATGGTGTCAAGAACACAGCGCTTAAACTTATTATTTCATATTTAAGTAATAGAATGCAGAAAGTTATTATCAATGGTAAAAGTTCTTCCGGGTCACCTGTACTAATGGGTGTCCCTCAGGGCTCGATTCTCGGCCCATTTCTATTTCTGGTATATATTAATAACTTACCTTCCCTTGTAGGGGATAATCATGATATAGTATTATTTGCTGATGATACTTCCTTGATTTTTAAACTTAAACGTCAATCATTTAAATGTGACGAAGTGAATAATGCTATATCAAAATTAGTGCATTGGTTCAACGTTAATAATCTACATTTAAACGGAAATAAAACTAAATGTATTAAATTTACAACAACGAATGTTAAAATCTGGGTACCAATGTGTTTTAAATGGGAAGAACTGAGCCCTGTTGAATTCACTGTTTTCTTGGCATCACTCTCGACGCAAAGCTTCAGTGGGGCCCCATATATCAAACTAGCAAGCAGACTAAGTTCTGCAGCCTATGCTGTAAAAGATTAGAGGTCTCACTAGTGTCGAGACAGCTAGACTAGTTTATTTCAGTTATTTCCATAGCATAATGTTTTATGGGATTTTGCTATGGGGAAATGCAACTGATTCAGAAACTATTTTGTTTTACAGAGAGGCCATTAGAGCTATTTACAACCTAAAACCGAGAGAGTCTCTTAGAGATAAATTTAAAGAAATAAATATATTAACTTTGGCCTCTCAGTATATTTACGAAAATTTAATGTATGTTCACAAAAACAAAGGTAGTTTTAGTAAAAAAAGTGATATACATTCTGTAAACACTAGGAACAAGCACAAGCTAGTGATACCAGTTTCTCGACTCCACAGAGTCAGTAATTCATTCTTGGGGCAATGTATACGCTATTACAACAAGGTCCCGGAAAGTGTACAGGCTCTCTCTATTACCAAGTTTAAATGTTTTGTTAAGCTGAAACTGTATAAAAAGGGTTATTATAATATAAATGAATATATAATTGATAATAACCCTGGGAATGAGTGGTCGCTTCCAAGCAGTTTCTAAAATAAATTTTGTACTTAAATAGTTTGTACAACCATTAATGTAAAATTTACTTTAAAAAAAAAGTCCCGCTGGGTTTCTTGCTGGTTCTTCCCAGGACAGAGGTTTTTTTTCGAACCAGTGGTAAAGTAAAAAATGACTTTCAATAAGAATTACACATGTAATCTATATTGAATAAAAAATTATTCTATTCTATTCTAAACATTCAAGATAAATATCGACATTGATTTTGATATAGTTGCGTCAATTCCTAGCGTACGTGTAAAATATTTTGTATAAAAATGTATTTACCAAATTCATACAAATTATCAACAACGTGACTTTTTTCTTTGCAAAATATCAAAATTAACAAAATAATTGAAAACATTCTATATTTTAAACAGTATATAACATAAATTTTAACCACAAATAAACGCTTCATAACATTGACGACGTCTTAAGAATTTACCTGTGAAATGTGCATCTATCAGGATTATTTCTATTGTTAACACTACAATCACTCACAGAACAAGTAACCATTTTGGAAAAAAGTTACTTACTAAAAATAACCACTATTACACTCTAAAAATTACAAAATATCTAGGAGCTATTTCTTGCGTGCCGACTTGTGCCGACCTGTCATTCAAAATCGGTTACAGAGTCATGAGATTTGGTATCCTTTTCTATCTTGCATTTTTGCCATAAGGAATTTTCTTCTTCCTTGCACTTATGTTGGTCTATACGCCAGTATATTCTAAACCCGGCTCCACACGTTGGCTCCAATATAGGCCCCAACGCTACTCGTCCAACGTGTGGATCTAGAAAATGGCATTGGTCCTAACGTTGGGGCGAGCGTTGGTAGTTGGCCGGCTCGTGTCTGTTTCATCAAAGGAATCTGCGCCAACGCTCGCGATCTGTCCACACGTTGGCACTTTGCTCAGTTCTGTTGCAACACGCAGCGAGTGCGTACGTCGAGCGAGAATGGTTTCCTCATCCACAAAATCGCCACCGGCATGGACAAATGAAAAAGTCATAGAATTTATTCAATTTTATCAAGCACATCCAATAATATGGGACGCAACTCGAAAGGATCATAAAAATAAAAATTTATTAGCTGATGAATGGCGCACCATTCAACAGAATATGGGAATGAATTTCTCAATTGAAGATTTAAAAAAAAGCGAGAATCATTAATGAGCACATATCGCCTTTACAGAAAGAAAATTAGTGACTCTACTCGATCTGGATCATCAACAGATGATATTTTTAAACCAAATTGGTTCGTTTATGAGCTCATGGATAGCTTTCTTGCTCCGATTTATGATAAATCAGATACAGTTACTATTAACACAGAGGTAAGATAAACATTGATAAATTTTTACTTTATTTATTTACATAGATAAAATCACAAACTGTGAAAAATCACATACTTAATCTAAAGCACTTAGTTGTTTATTTCGTTATGAAAAAATCACCTGGGTAGGTAGGTACACTGAACCACAGGCTAGACGTAACATGTTGACCTTGAGCGCGCCTTTATGCCCTACGTATTAAAAGATGTTTTCGTAGTGGAACTGTTACAAACATACATCTGACCTGTGGCTGTGTGTACCTAAATCTACATAATAATTTTGTAGGTCGGTAGATTTTTTATTTAGTGTGAATAAAAGTATGTTGCATATTCATTTCGTATTTCTCTAGCATTTTCTGTTGTTCTAATTGGTATTTGATCTAGTGATCTTAACTGTTGCTCTTCTAAAACATTATATATATTACCTTCCGGCATATACGTACGGTAGGAGTGCTGACTCTTTTTCAAAAAATTATGAAGTACAACGCAAGTGAGTGTTATAATAGATGCTTTTTCGGGTTGTAGTAACATATTGGTTTTTAACACTCCAAATACCGATGTCATTATTCCAAATGCACATTCAATCAAAACACGAGCCCTTGATAGTCGACTGTTGAATTTTCTATTTTGTGAGCTAACTGGCGGTGTACCAGGAAAAGGTTTCATGATCCTTTTAGATAATGCAAACGCTCCATCTGCCACAAAAACATAGGGCACAGGAAGATTTCGATCAGGTAAAGGAGCGTCTTGCAGAAAAAGGGAATCAGGTCCATATATTTTGTTATAAAGCATCCTATCATTAAAAACTCCACCGTCACTCATACGTCCATGTGTTCCTACGTCAGCAAATAAAAAGTTGTAGTCACTATCAGCTACCGCTAGTAATATTATACTGAAATTGTGTTTATAGTTATAGAACTCTGATCCACTATTAATGGGTGACTATTTTAATGTGTTTCCCATCGATAGCGCCCAAACAATGTGGAAATTGCCATTTTATTTCAAATTCTCGAGCAATCTCAAGCCATTCGTGTTCATTTTGAGGCATCTAAAACAGAAAAAATATATCAGTGTAGGTAATAGTTAATAATTTAAATAAGGGTTGAAATTTACTTGTTGTGTTTGAATTTTTAGACTATGGAGTTTCCTAATGAAGACAGCAATCAAGATAGAAGCTTTTCTAACGAAGACAGCATTCAAAATAGAAGTTCCACGTCAGCCAAAAAACGGCGAGAATCAGAAGTCACGGAAGTATGAGCTCAGATTAAGACAACTGTAAATGTCCTAAAAAATCTCTCCGACCGACCACGAACTGAAGTGGACGAGGTAGACTTATACTGTCAACTACTGGCCAACAAAAATAAAAAATTTAATGAGCAACAAAGGGAGGTTATAATGCACGATATAGACGAACTTATTTATCAGAAGCGAAATGAGTCTTACTTAAATATTAATAGCCCTGCTCGTAGCAGCACTTACTCGTACGTAAGGTCTGCCCCGGATTCCGTGCGTTTTACACCTACACCGTCCCCTTCATCACAAATGTTGACGTACGATATGTCTACCCGAGATTCCGTGCGTTATGCACCTACACCATACCCTTCACCTCAAGTGATGCCAAGCCCGTCATATCACGTTGCTGATGATTATAGTGATTATACAGTTGTATCACCAAATCATAGCCAAGCAGAATATGTGACAGCTTCATCCACCTCCTCCACATCTACTCCAAAGGTGACAATTTTATCAAATGACATTATCTCTCAGGCATTTACTCTTTCTCAGATACAAAATAAGAATTGAATGCTAATGCAAGGACTCGATTACTTTGTCTAATTATTTTTCTCAATAAACGTGTTTATGATTATTATTATTATGGTTTTATTTTACAAAATATACAAAAATTACTTACTTTTACAAAAGAACGCAATGCGTCACATAGTACTTTACATACTTCCGGCACGATCAATGATATGACTTGAGGAGAAATCTTAAATAGGTAATGAAGACTTTTGGATGAATCTCCAGTCGCTAAAAATCTAAGTGTCACAGCAAGGCGTACTTTGGTTGGTATTGAGTCTCTGAATACTGTATCTTGCTTTTTTATTCTTGGTCCAATCAACTGTAAAAGGTATTTGAAATCTATCGAAGACATACGACAAAAGTTATCAAACTGTCCTGATGGCTCTCACATCAAATTACTCAATAATCGGGTTCCATCATACCTAAAAAAGAAAGAAAATGTAAATATAGAATAGATACTTTAATATTACAGCGCCTGTAAACAACTGCTGATATAATTGTAGTTTGTTGTTGATGTTATTAGAATATTTAAAATGGAGTGTATAACTAGATCTTTACTCACTGATTCCGTGTTTTATGATGTGTCGTCATCCACCATCTTCTTTGACGTGGCTTTTTATTTTTTCTCAGTAACAAATATAAATGTGCACTCAGTACTATAAAAGCGCTCAGAGCAGTTTCGATTTCTGTATCGGACATCTTCACATTGGCCCTGACGGGACAGAACTAGTTTATTAGCCAACGTGTGTACGCCTCACCGAATTTGCAGTCCAACGTTGGTACGAGCGTTGGGACCAACGTGTGGAGCCGGCCTAAGTCTATGATAAACATACAGGTAGGGATGGGCAAGGCAAAAATATATCGATATATATATCGAATCGATATTTTTAACAGTATCAATATATATCGCTTGATAAATATCGATATACCGATATATCGGCATCATTTGCATGATGTAAGAATAACATTACTGACTAAAGATGAGACGTATTTACGCTACCGCTTTTAAAACCAGGTATTCACTTCAAAGTACGGCGCCCTGGTACGAGCAAAAAACACTTGCAAGTATGAAAGTATGTGTTGTTAGTTGTTCGAAGAACTTGAACACTACACATGAAAATACTTGCATAGGAAAATGATTCATATCTCAATAGCAATAAGAAACTCAATCGTATTTGTGAATAAAAAATACTTTGAACTTTAAAGTAGTTTTTTTATTTATACGACTTTACTCCTTATTCATAGTAGGCTAACATGAAAACGGGTCGAATTCCTATGCAAGTATTTTCAAAATATGTCACCGCGGCTGGACACGTCGTGTAAGTAATAAGAATTATGTTTATATTCGAGGAAGTAAAAGTTTTGTTTCGATTTTTTTTGTAAATTCAGTTGTTATTGTGAACTGATTACGTAACCTACTGACCGCGACCTAATTTTTTAATAGTTATTTCGCGTGTATATTGAGTTTAGAGACAATTGTTTCATGTTTTGCCCATTAATACAACAATTTAAAATATATCGAAATTGATACGAATTCAATACTCTAAAATAAATATCGATACATCGCGATTATAAATATTGAAGATATATATCGATATTTTTATAAGAAAATATCGATATTTCGTAATATCGATATTTTTTGCCCAAGCCTACATACAGGTAGGGATGGGCAAGGGAAAAAATATATCGGCATCATTTGCACGATGTAAGAATAAAGCCCAAAATTTAACATTACTGACGGTTGGACGACGAAAAAAAAAACGACAACCACACATTTGTAGCTCCTTTTGTTGTTTCATGTTTTGCACATTAATACAACATTTTAAAATATATTGAAATTGATACGAATTCAATACTCTAAAATAAATATCGATATATCGATATTTTTTGCCCAAGGCAAGACAATAACTACATACTATTCTTAGTGGAGTTTCAGCGGGAACTTAATCGGCGGCGGTTTGCTGCTCCTGTATTATTGTTTGAATAATGGTTTAAAGTGGATTTTGATATGTAAAAGTGGTGCGATTTTGTGTATTAAGTGTCTAAGCATGTGAACTATTAGTGGAAACGGTGATACAAGTGCTCTAATGGTGACGTGATTCTCAAGATAAGGTGTCTATCTGCTTAGGCGCCTTGAGATACCATCGCCAACTGTCAGCTGTCTGCTGACTCAAGTTGCCGTCAAAATCTCCCAAGGGCTGCACAATGTGACGCATCAACATATTGTGAAGCAGTGTACTATGAAGAAAATTATAATAAACCGAATAAAAATACCTAAGACTTGGCCTAAAGGTCTAGATACCAGGCCATAAACTCAAAAAAAAAACTATTCTTAGTCCTACTGCATTTTAATATTTTTTGAAAAAGTAAATTTAATTATAATATTATTAAAGCACATTAAAGCTATAGGGAACAGGAATGGCTTTAAGTGAAGTTTGTAGAATTTGTTTATGCGTTAATGTACGCATGTTTGTTCTAAAGAAGACTAGTCTCCGAAATTTGTACAAAACATTGACGAACAGTTTTGTAAGTTTGTTAATTTTTCTTATTTTCTTATTATTGGAAATTAAAGTTGCGGTAATTTGTTGTTATCGCCGGAGAAATACATTATAACTTGCTTGATATAAAATGCGATAGATCGGGACTAGGCTAAGGTGCAGCGTTAAATATAGTGCAACCAGACAAATGCAACCAGAATCTGAAAAACAACAATTAGCCAGAAATCCTACTACGTACTAGAAGAGACACGGAGACTTAATTTTTGGCAACACGCTGTAGAGTCCGCGAGCTCAAACTTACTGAGTGTGCCATAAAAGGATACCTTGTGCCTCCTTCCACGCGACCCGCACTGCTATATAGGTTTTTTTCGCGGTGTCTGTTCTAGTACATATTACTGAGTATTATTGCGATTTTATGTCATGAAATTAACATTCACCCTGGTTTGGTCTTTCACCCACTTAGCCGTTCTATCGAACTACTAAAGTGGGAGATTAGAGTGCACATGTGCTTACAGACACAGAAATTCCCAACAAATTCCCACAAATTCCCTCACTGTCATATTTCTCATATTCCTATCAGACAAACGCCAGAGAAGGGAATAATGTGCACATGTGCTTGCTTACCTACACATGCAATATAATCCTGCCCTGCGCTAATGAATAGTCTCCATTGTGATCAAAAATCTGTCTGTAGGACATTATTATTGCTATGCTGCAGCTATATTATTGTTGTATCACAGGTGGGTCCGCTCTACCGGGGTGGTACTATGGTTGTTCAGAATATCAGCGTAAAATAGCAGCTTAATGCTGCTCTAATTTGTATGGTGAGTGTAGAAAACCGGACATCTGTTTTACTGAGGCTAGGTGTTCCGTCTTGGTCCTCAGAAGTGACAGCACATCTGCATTTTGATTCTTAATTGGGGATAAATTGTAGATGTCTATGGGCATTAACTTACCATCAGGTGGACTGTGCAATCCAATATGTTATTAAATTGGTTTATGGTTTGTGCTGATATCACTTTTGCTGGCAGCTTGTTCCATACTTCAACCACTCTTTAGCTAAAATAGGTTATTTAATATGTTTCAATCAAGTTTCCTCATTCTCTGTGATCTTTCAGAGTTGTAAGCTTTTTTACACTTTCCTCGTATAGTATGTTTTCAATGCTCTAGAAACTTGAAGGCTAAGCTATTCCAAAATAGGTTGAAAATATGTTTTATATATTTTTAGTATAATTTCTGGTATTATTATTATTATTTGCCATAGTTGCCACACTAAGCAGGCTGGTTGGCAACTGCATACTGCTGCCCCTATCCTTATGAGACAAAATAATCTAATTGTTAGATGACCAAACCCACCTGGAACTTACCTCATACTGCAATTGATATTAAAAACTTAAAACTGCTACAAATACATCCCGTATTAGGTCCTTACATATGAAATTGGCGTTTTTTATGGGAGGAATATAAAGTCATTTTTTTTATTGTAAAATATATTTAATTAATCAAAGTATGCACCGTTGTTATCTATGCACTTTTGCCATGTCATAGGTAGTTCATTGATCCCTTTACTAAAAACCATTGGAAGAATCAATAATCTCTTTGAAGTTTGGACTGCCATCGGAGTTAATTTTTTCCTTGTAAGAAGTTGTCCAAATGCGGAAAAATGGTAATTTGTTTGGAGCAAGGTCCGGGAGTGCGGTGGATGTTGCAGACATTCCAACTGTAGCTCATCTAACTTAGTGGTTGTTTGTTGTGCAGTGTGTGGTCTTGCATTGTCGTGAAACAGCAGTGGCCTAGGCGATTGACCAATCTCGGTTGTAGCAGCTAGTTTTCCTTCATGGTTTGCAGTTGCTCACAAAGATATCTGCCGTGTCGTTTGGCCAGATTTTAGGCTGTAGTGAGCGACACGGCGCTAGTCCACTAAACACTCTACAAACTTTCTGAGTCAATTTTCGTTTAGGGCAGGATTTGGCTGGGGCTCCAGGGTTCAGCCATTGCGCTTCTGATTATCGTACAGTAGCCACTTTTCATCACAAGTAATGATTCGATTTAAAATCCTTCATTATTGTGTCGGTTGACAAAGTAACACAGCAGTCGGCGATGTGTTTGCAAGTTCGATTCACTCAATTCATGAGGTACCCATCTTTCAATTTTTTACTTTCGATTTGCTTCAAGTGGATTGATACAGTTTTATCTTACCCGAAGCCTGCAGCTATCTTTGAAGTGCTTTGTGATGGATCCTTCCATTAGCCTTTAATTCTTCATTTTCCATTTTGGTCTCTAGTCGTCCATGGGTTGGTTCTGAAGGTCAAATTTCCAGAACAAAACGTTGAAACCAAAACGTGCCGTGCTTTCTTTTGACACCAGCGCCGTACATCATTAATCCTTCGAGCTGTTTCTGCAGTACTGGTGCCACGGTAGAACTCTTACTCGTAAATATACAGATATTTCATGTTTTCCATTGTGAGGTAATAAGCGACGCCAAAGAATAAAATAATGACGAAAAAACAAATGAATGACTGTTTTCAAAACTCAAATGTACCAGCTAAATGAATTTATAAATTTGAATTTGGAATTCTTAACCAAAGAAAAGATATTTCAGATCAAAGTGGTCAGTACGACAAAACGCTAATTTCATATGTAAGGACCTAATATATTGTTATTAACTTCCATTTGAAACTAAGTGACAGTGGCCTAATAGTTAAGGGTGTAAACTGCAAACTGCAAACTCAAGAAAGTATTAAGTTCAAATCTGCCGTTTGTCTATTGTTGTATTGCGCAAGCATTTTCAGTTTACTTGGAGCAAATAAGAGAAGTATTTGTAGAAGAAGTATGTGTGATGGAGATTCACTAGGTGGTAGGACTTTTTACTGGGTGGTTATCATCCTCTTACCTATTTCTGCCACCAAGCAGCAGTATGTGTCCCGGTGTGAAAGACATTGAGAGCCAGTATAATAACAGGCAGGGAAGCATTACATCTTAGTGCTCAGAGGTAACATCGCATCTGTAGCCTTTGCTTGAAGTTCATTGCAGGTGCCTATGGGCTGCAGGAGCCACTCTCCATCAGGTGGATTGTAAGTTTATTTGTCACTTCAATGTTATAAAAAAATGATGTTGATGAAGAGAATTGTGGTAGCCAATAGATTTTATTACAAACTTGTATATTTAAGTAGTTTTCCATATTTATAACGAGCTTTCATATTTTCAGATGGATGAGAATGAGGAGCCCATAATTGTCTGTTTCAGCTGCCATGCAAGACTCATTCGTTGCAGAACATTACAACAACAGGCTATTGAGTCAAATGCAGTTCTGGAGCAGTTGCTTGCAGGAGGGTCCATGGTATTATCCATTCCATCCATTAAAACCTATAAAAGTCCCTCATAGATTGCTTCATATAGCAGGGGTTTTGCCAAATTTGCCACGCTTGGCAGGTTGACAACCACAGTTTATATTAGTCTGAGTTGTTATCAACTCAACTCCGGTTTATGTTTCGGTCTGTCGCCTCTTACGAGACCCGTCCCGTGGTAGGTATATAGGGTAGTGGATATTCTTACACCGCCACTACACGGTCCACGGTATTATACTTCTTATTAATAAAAGTAGTGTGTAAAAGTGCTTGATGGTTCATTCCCATTATAATGAAGTATTTGCCTTAATCATCACTTGGCAGGCACCTTGATGATCACTACCTGTCTCCAGCCTTCTATGCTGCTTCCCGTTACCATATGGGAGAATGTTTTTTCTACTGCAAAGTTAAGTTAATACTTCAATCCAACTTACATTTTCGTGAAAGCAATGTTCTATATTTTTCGAATTACAGTAAGTTAAGTACTTATTTTTACAAAAGAATTATCTTACTGTTTATACTGTTATATATTACTCTATTGTATATAAACGAAATGTTATCTATATGTAATATTACTCAGTAAACAAAGATAGATCTCTGTCAATTTACGGCATTCGTGAATCTAATTGGAAAAATTGTTGAGACTCAATACTCGGGATGGATGAACTATATACATTCTTATGTAAGTTTATTCGGAACCCTCACTTTTATCCGGTTTTTATTATTTTTGGAGTTGTTGTCAGGGAGATGCTGCTGCCCATCTCCTGTTTCAGTTTCGCTCTGTCCCTTTTTACGACATCTGCGGGATGGTATGGTAGTATGGATTCTCCTACGGCACCACTACACTGGCTTTTTCTCTTATTTAACAAAATAATTTGGTTTCAGTCAATACCAAAACCGCATGAGGCTAGAGATAAGATTGAATTCACACCAATTAGTCATATAGATATCAGGCCAGTAGAGTGTGATGTTGAAAATGATTGTAAGAACGAAATGTTTAGCCTTGAATCTGTTAAAGTCGAGGAAGAGAATTTCGAAAATGAGAATTCCAAATTTGAAGAAAATGGGAATCATGAAATTGGTAAGATATACACATTTTGTGATATTATTAAAATAAGCTACAAGTTACCTAATGGCAAGTGGTTTCTGTAGCGCATGGACACAAAATAATATTATAGTGGCATATTGGGGCGGATTGGGCTGTGTGTTCCAGACGGGTACCAATTTACTCGACAAGGCGCCTTTAACGCGAACGTTACGCATTCTTAATAGAATGGCTGAAGACATTGACCTATTCTGTTGCACCTTGAGTGAATTCACTAGGGTAGGATTGTTTACAATTTGTTACAGTTAATGACCACATTTTTGTTATGCATGAAAAGACTTGCACTGTTGCATTAGGTTATTCCTGTCATGATAGTTGTTAGTTTAAATAAATAAATAATTGTCAATGTAAAGTAATGAGCGTCTTTAGACATTTTTTTACTAATGTATTAATGTATTTTAAAAATATATCCTGTCGCTTGAAAAAAATATCAGTAATTATTTTATATATTGAGTCAGAATCTGTTTTATTCTAGAGACTACTGAAAAACAAGAAGATTTGGAGATTGATGCTTTTGAAGATAAATATATGGATTCTGAGAATGACTTGCCACTAATTGCATTTGGTTCAAGGAGTAAAAAAGATGACGATGACATAGGTAATAGAATTTTAACAAACCTGTATCAAAAAATAAAATAAAAACACCACATTAGAAATTTCTCTTGCATCATGTAGTTGGAGATGTACTGTACATACAAAATTTTGTTCTTTAATTACACATGAACAAACATTAGAACCAAAATGATTATTTGTAGGCCATACAATTATCTTGTTTCATGCAGGAACTGAATTCGCCAGCGGTGACCCAAGGTGTTGTTAAGATAAAACATGAAAGGGGATTCACTGTATTGTTGTTAGGGTTATTAACATGTCTGAGAAAGTTGCTGTAAGCACAACTGCTAATCATGAGGTCCTGGGTTAGGCCAAAATCAGTTATTAGGTTTTTCTGTCAAGAAATTTTCAGTAGCAGCCCGGAGCCAGGAAATTGGCAGTGTTTCACCTCCGTGCCTCGGAAAGCACGTAAATTTTTGTTGTTTCTACGCCTGTCTATCTATCTAACCCTGTATACCGGGTGTTTGTGAAACGCTCCCGAAAACGAAGACAGATGATAGTACTAAGGATACCTGTGATGATGGGTCACAAAGAAATTCGATCCCGAATAATCATGAAAATACTTAAACATAAAACCAGCAGTGAAACTTAAAAAAGAAAATCAGCTGACAATAGGGTCAATATCCTCGCGGGCGCCGAACTACGAAAGATCGGTACGAAACAATGCATTAGGTATACTACTCACTCTACCCTTCCCTTTCACACACACGCTGCCTCGTGTCGCCTCGCGCTGAGGAATTTACACATGCTTCAAGGACGTTATACATCTCGTTGTTTTGGCGGGATTGATTAATAATTTTAGTTTTTGAGACACTTCCGTGTTGACTATCACAAGCGATAGTTCAATTGTTTTGTTTATTAAATTATTGTCGTTATTACTTGTTATTTATTAATTAATGATATTGTTCTTGTTGTTACGTTTTGAGTTTTTTGTTTTGTTTTAATAATGCCTAACGCGTAGGTACGTTTATAGTGCTCGTGAATACGGCAACATGTTAATGTGCCTTGGAGAATCTCATAAGGCCACGGAGGATCGGTAAGCTGTTTCATACCTAATTTTTTTAATAACTTAGTACTGAACTGATCTGAATAGGTACATAACTGAATACATCACAATAATAAACATACCTACACAGTGGATAAAAAAGCACGACTCTAACCTTCTTAACATTTTATTTAAGTATTTTTTTCATGAGCGGGGAATCGAACCAGTTATTTGGTTTATTTAACCTGTGAATTCGAATTAAAGTGGCTACGTGGATACAAGCACAGTGGCAAAATAGTAGGTTAAGTAGATAAGTTAGGTATTTAGACAAGTGTTGTAAATTATTAGGTATTGTGGTACCATCGCTAGTTGCGGGCCGCGCGAATTCGGCGTTCGCACCTACATTGATCCCTAGTCAGCTGATTGTAATTCAGTAATTCCACTGCTGGTTTTATGTTTAAGTATTTTCATGATTTTTTTTAATGAAATTAACGTTTTGTTTAACTATACTAACATGATGGAGCGTGAATAAAGCTAATAAAACGTTGTGAAAAGATGATTTTTTTTTCATCAGGATCGATTTTATATTTCACCCATCATCAAAGATATAGTTAGTACTGTCGTCTGTCTTCGTTTTCGGGAGCGTTTCAAAAATACCCTGTATATAAGCGAAATACCACTGACTGACTGACTCATCACGAGATCTCTAAAACTATACACCCGAATGACTTGAAATTTAGTATAGTTACTCATTTCGCAATGTAGACGCTCACTAAGAACGGATTTTACGATAGTCCTATCAAAATTATTTTTCTTGATATGTTACATCTAGGTTCCGCAATAAAATATCGTGCGCCCAGCGAAGCGAGCGGGTGTCAGCTAGTCTTTAATATAATGGATTTTCGCAATGTAACGCCTGATTGTATTGATAATCTTTTTGTCTTGCCTTACTACGCTGTCGAAGCCACTTCTATCGTTTTTAACACGCTTTTATTAGGTCGACCTGTATGTAACTAACTATGTAATGGAATCTAAGGTAACTAATTTAACCATCTTCTAAGGGTCGTAGCGTAATGAAAATTGGCAGCTGTATGTAGTTCTGATGACATTGCAATAATATGGTACTGTCGAACTTATCTGATGATGGAGCCGGAAGATATGAACTGGAACTTCATGATGGAAAATCGTATCATAGCTGTTTTGGATTTCTTAGAAAAGTCTTGTAATGAACTTTGACCACGATTAGGTTTCAAGGTCTGATGATGAAGACGGAAGATAGGCACTGGCATTCCATGATGGAATATCGTATCATAGTCGTGTTTGCACTTGTGAGAATGGCCGCGTAATGGACTTTGAACACGATCAGGTTTCAAGGTTATAACAAACCTATTATATATTGAATAGTGTAAATATTAACATAGGTGACATAAGTGACATATAAAATATAATTGTATAAAATGTATTTTAATTTTCCATGTCAGGAATTCAGTGAGACCCGGATAGTTGCACATTCGTCGGACGATTTTATTCGAAGTGGAGGAAGAATATGTCTGCTCAAACGTCGTATAGAAGATGTGTGGGTCAACAACTACAATCCCGATTTGTTAAAAGTCTGGACGGGAAATATGGACATCCAACCTTGTGGGTCGAATGAAGCGATAGCTTTCTATATCGCCAAATATTTGTCGAAAGGAGAGCCAACTAATTTAGACTCGGGAATAGCTCAAGCCATTCAACAGATACAGCGAGAGGAGCTAGACATTCTCGGCGGCTTTTCAGAATTTGTATGAAAATTCTCCATGAAAGGCAAGTGTCAGCCCCAGAATGCGTTTTTCGCCTGTGTCACCTGCCGCTTCGTGACAGCTCTCGTAGTTGTGTGTTTTTAAATACACGGAATCCGGAGCAGCGATATCGAGTATTGCGTTTTGACGATCATGGGCAAGCCACAGGATACTGCAACAACCTCTTCGATCGGTACGAAAAGCGACCCGCGGACCACCCGACATATGACTTCTCTAACATGAGCCTGACTGAGTTTGCAATGCACTTTGACACTTACTACCAGAAGAACCAAAGCGAAGAAAGCATTGATCAAAACAATGAGGACACATCAACTCGAACACGTCGGCAATTGATTACGTTAACAGACAACAGCAAAATGATCGTAAGAACTGTGTCTGCTGCTGTTCGAGTACCATACTTCATAGCGTCCACTGATCCGGAGAAATTTTATTACAGTTTCCTGGTTCAGTATATGCCTTATCGCTCAGAAGCAGAACTGTTACAAGGGTTTTATAGTGCAAGAGAGGCTTTCTTAGCTCGGGAAGAGCAGTTGAAGGCAATTAGCGGTAACATGGAGCAGCACAGAGAGCGCGACCGGCAGTTGGAAATTGCATTCAATCAAGTGCATGCATTTCAGATCCTCGAAGAGCCTCCAGTATTGGACAATATAGAACACAATGAAGACTGTCCTGAACAGGCTATGACCAATGATCAATTCGACTCAGCACGACAGGCTGTGAATATGGACCAAAGACAACTGTTTAATACTATCACGTCAAACATTCGTCGCAACAACAGGGCGATCAACAAAGGTTTAAACTTTTCGTAACTGGTGGCGCTGGAACAGGAAAGACGTTCTTGTTTAACTTGTTGAAAAATCAAGTGAACAGATGTTACGGGAAGCAGGTTACAAAGATTGGCGCTCTGACTGGAGTTGCAGCACGACTAGTAGGTGGCTCTACACTGCATAGCCTGCTCAAATTACCAGTTCAAAGAGATGGCGTCTTAGTGAACATGCCTCAATTCTCCGAATTATGCGTCAACAGTGGCAAAATGTAGAGTTCTTGTTCGTGGACGAGATATCTATGGTTCCGTATGAGATGTTGTGCATGATAGACGCTCGTTTACGCCAGCTAAAGAATTACGATGAACCCTTTAACGGCATAAACGTTATGCTCTTTGGCGACCTCATGCAGCTTCCGCCAGTGCGTGGGAAACAGGTGTTTCAACAGCCGGACCACATGAGACTAGCAACTCATTTATGGCGGCTTTTCACATTAGTCGAACTCAGACAAAACATGCGCCAGCGAGGAGACACGACATTCACCGACATCTTGAACGCCTTGAGGGTCGGAGAGCTGAACAGCGAGCATCTCGCAGTATTGCTGACTAAGATCTCTTCAAATGCTACCGGCGAGTTTGCGCTTGAAAAAGCACTGCGTATTTATCGGATTCATCTCGGACATCGTCTGGCCGCACTTTAGACGCGACCAAATGTATGAAACCGACATACCGTCCATCCAAGTTAATTTTGGAAACGACGGTGAGCACCTAATTCAGCCTATAGGCATCCAGTTCCCGGCCAAGTATAGCTACGGTACGGTGGAAAGGCGCATGCTCCCAGTGATTTTAAGTTGGGCATCTACCGTGCACAAGATGCAAGGCTGTACGGTAGACTACGCAGTGGTGTACTTAGGGTCCCGTACTTTTGCGGCTGGACAGGCGTATGTGGCCCTAAGTAGAGTAAAATCACTTAGTGGTCTCCAGATCCAGCAGTCTTTCCTGTTCCAGCGCCCCACGCTTTTACAATCAAATATTATAATTAAAAGCACATAGTTTATACTTCAGCCCAGAAATAGAGACAACTTGAACGATCCATAATTTATTTTTTGTTTATACGTGCATTTATAAAAGCGTGTTTTTCTAGTGTTTTTTAAACTATTAATTTATTTTAACATCCTTTCCGATTTCAGTCAACTTTTCGCTTTGGTTTTATTTTTAGGATGTGAGTACAAGGGGTGATCCAAAAGTAATTATTGATAGTGAATATTAAACACGGTGATTATTATTAAAAAAAATATTTATTTTTCCACATAGTCTCCTAACAAATATAATCCTAACAAAAATAAACCCAGAATTCCCTTAGAAAAAAAAATCTTTATCTTGACCCTCCAAAAAAGCCTCAACAGCGTCCATCACTTCGCTATCGTCTGCAAATTTGTTGCCTCGAAGGTGTTCCTTGAGCCGAGGAAATAGATAGAAGTCACTGGGAGGTAGATCTGGCGAAAAGGGCGGATGTTCGAACAGTTCAAATCCCGTTTCTTGAATGGCAGCCATCGCAACTGCGGCTTTGTGAGCCGGAGCGTTGTCTTGGTGGAACAGCTCGCAATTTGCCGCGTCTTTTTTTTTAATAGCTTCCTGCAATCTTCTTATTTGACCTGCTTAGTCGAGAGTATAAGCCCGAAAGAATGGCTCCCTTTTCCAAATATTCCACCTTAATTATTCCTTCAGCGTCCTCAAAAACAAACGTCCGAACTTGGCACTTTGAATTGCTTTGGCGTCGGGAGGAGGCTCGGTTCCAAACCATTGATTGTTGTTTGATTTCAGGATCGAAATGGTAGATCCAGATCTCGCCCATGGTCACGAAACGTGATAAAAAAATCTGATCTGCTTGGAACCTTTCGAGATTCACCCTCGAAATGTCGACTAATTTTTTCTTTTGCTCGTCGGTTAACATTCTCGGTACCCAACGCGCAGAGACCTTTTTCATATGCAATTCGTTCGCAAGGATTCTTTGAACACTGCCATATGAGATACCTGTGACCTCAGTTATATCTTCGATCTGTCAATACGACATCTTCGACTCTTTTCACGCGATGTTCATCTTCCGTGGATGTTCTGCCCAGCTGGTTAAGCCTTGGCCCAGCGTGCAACTGTGGAATGTGGAGGAGCAGAGTCCCTCAATGTTTCATCAAGTCGCTGTGTATGTCTTTGGTAGACATTTTTTTAAACAGAGGGAGCTCTCATTTAATTTTTCTCCATTTTGATGTTATCTCTTTGATGATTCGTATTCAAATGAATGTACCTCTCGGGAATCGTAGCCTATTTATATGATTTTTTTTAAATTCTGATCTAGTGGATACATAAGCAAGCAAAAACATTTCTTTCGGATTTTTATGTGCACTGGAAATAACTTTTGGATCACCCTCGTATTTAGGAATACGATTTTTCATTAAGGTTCCGATTCCATTTATATTTCTCTCCTCTGTTTTCCAATAGAGGAATAAATGTGGAATAGCGGTTTTTTTCACTTTCATGCCCATTGTACGTGGTAGAGCCATGCTGCAGCTATATTAGTAGTATAGTTGTAGCACGAATGGGTCGGCTCGACCGGGGAAGGACCACGCTCTCACAGAATACCAGCGTAAAATAGCAGCTTAATGCTGCTGTGTTTCGTATGGTGAGTGTAGAGAACCGGAGACCCTATTTACTGGAAAAGAGGCATTCTATCTTAGTCCTCACGGGTGACAACGCATTTGCATTTTGAATCGTAATCAAGGATAGATGTAGATGTCTATGGGCCACAGCAACCACTTACCATCAGGTGGACTGTTTGCTCGTTTGTCACCCTTATCCTATAAAAAAAAAGTCTTTTCTTTTTTGCTCGGCGTCTAGCTTGGATTGTTAAGTATTTTACATTAGTGCCTGCCAGTATCTGGAGACCTTCCGTACAGGCTCTGACGTTTGGCGCCTAAAAAATAAAACGGCCTAGCGCTTGACGGATTAATAAAAAGCAATATATATAAGGTTAACCGAGAGGTGTAGCCTAATGCTATACAATTCCTGTACTATTCATCATGAATCTGTCTTTTTTCAAATTGGACTTGTAGTTCCAGAGATTGGCGTGTTTAAACAAACAAAAAATAAAACAAAAACCTTCCACTTTATTATATTAGTATAGATTACAAAGTTATAATGCGGGTGTTGTGTTATGTTCATGTTATTTTTATATTTATGTCATGTTCTCTTACTCCTTAGGTGTCCTTCCAAGCTAATGGAAGACAGCCTTAGTGCATTCGATTCCTAAAAAAGGCTGGGACCTATCCAAATACAGGCCTATCGCCGTCACCTCCTTGTTCTCCAAAATAATAGCAACCATTATTAACTACCAGCTCACGCGGTACCTTGAAGAGCATAAGCTGATTAGTGACCTTCAATACGGTTTCCGTCGAAGTTGTTAGGATCGATAGGACGGAAACGACGTGTATGTATGTATGTATACCTACTTACAAATTTAACAATTTTATGGGTGCCAGTGGAGAACGGACCTGGGTTGCTAGCGTACTGTGAAATTTTACGGCAAACTCCTAACGGGGGGCTCCCGAGCTACCAGGCCTAGTTTTGAATCTTTGTATGACCTGCAAATAATTCTTCTATCTTAATCTTCCCGTAAACTTCCACTGCTGAACATGGAAGGATCTCTCCCGATGTAGGGAGGATTTGCCTTGAGCGTCACGCTTGGCATAGGATTGACGATCGCAGAACCAGAAGTGAGCACCTCTGGCAATGTTGCCTGTCGCCGGTCTGGATATTTTACACCTGAAGTAAACGAGGTTTTTAACCGCCATCTGAAAGCCATTAGAATTTTCTGGCAAACCCATAGTCGCCTCTTACGAAAGCCACGGGGTAAAATGTAATGATGAATTCTCTTATGCCGCATTTACACTCCAACTTCGACTGTACTGTGTGTATAACACTAGTTCTGTGTGGAATTCGAAACAGCGATTATTAGATTAATGTAATTACAACATGGTCAGAAGAACCATTCTTTCCCTCCAAAAATGAATATGTGAGACATTATTCGGAGTAATTGGCTAAAATACTTTATATCTAGCAACGTAATTTAGTATCATTATGTAAAATATTATAATTTCTTTATTTCTCCCTGGGTTAACTGATAGAGAATGCCATAAGGCATAAACTCCGCCCATTGTAAATCTGCAATCTTCTGGTGTCTTGCAATAAAGATGCAATGTCTTACAATAAATAAAATGTTTAATTCGTGTGTATTTCAGAACACTACATCACACCGACAAATAATTTTTCAGAACCGTCTGAGAAGAAGATAAAATCAAATTCTACTGATAGTACCATAAACGTAGTACGTAAAGAAAATCTTGATTTTGAAGGCACTACTATTAAATCAAACACTGAAGTGAAAAAGAATAATCAACCAATTAATAAAAAAGGAAAGCATCCTGCAAAGATTATGAAAAAGATAATTTTGAAACAAAAGAGTGTAAATATAATTACGAAAAAAACATCTGGGACATCAACTAAATACATTTTTGAGTGTGATGGTTGTAGTAAAAGATTTTCCACAAAAGACATTCTCGCCAAACACATTTCATACAGTCATAAGACGCAAAAGAACTCAGACACCACTGCAGTTCGGACACAAGTAGAACAAACTCCAGTACCACAACAAACAGAAATATTTAGTTATGATATTTGCGAATTTAAAACATCTCAAAAACGTTACATTTTGGCACATCTTAAAGCGCACGTCGCTAAACAAATGTACTGTTGTAATAATTGTGAATATAAATGTATTAGATTATGTGAGTTGCAAAGACATATTAAAATACACGCGGAAAAAAAACCTTTTTCCTGTAATATCTGTGAATTTAGAAGTAATAGAAAAATACATTTGCAGACACATATGAGAGTACATACCGGAGAAAAACCTTTTTCGTGTAATATCTGTGAATATAAATGTATTAGTAAAAGTAATTTGAAAACACATATGAAAATACATACCGGAGAAAAACCTTTTTCGTGTAATATCTGTGAACATAGATGTATTAGTAAAAGTAATTTGAAAACACATATGAAAAAACATACCGGAGAAAAACCTTTTTCGTGTAATATCTGTGAATATAAATGTATTCATAAAATTTCTTTGAAAACACATATGAAAAAACATACAGGAGAAAAACCTTTTTCGTGTAATATCTGTGAATATAGATGTATTAGTAAAAATAATTTGAAAACACATATGAAAAAACATACCGGAGAAAAACCTTTTTCGTGTAATATCTGTGAATATAAATCTATTCATAAAAGTTGTTTGAAAACACATATGATAAAACATACCGGAGAAAAACCTTTTTCGTGTAATATCTGTGAATATAGATGTATTAGTAAAAGTAATTTGAAAACACATATGAAAAAACATACCGGACAAAAACCTTTTTCGTGTAATATCTGTGAATATAAATGTATTCATAAAATTTCTTTGAAAACACATATGAAAAAACATACCGGAGAAAAACATTTTCGATCAGTTCAGTACTAAGTTATTTAAAAAAAAATTAGGTATGAAACAGCTTACCGATCCTCCGTGGCCTTATGAGATTCTTCAAGGCACATTAACATGTTGCCGTATTCACGAGCACTATAAACGTACCTACGCGTTAGGCATTATTAAAACAAAACAAAAAACACAAAACGTAACAATAAGAACAATATCATTAATTAATAAATAACAAGTTATAACGACAATAATTTAATAAACAAAACAATTGAACTATCGCTCGTGATAGTCAACATGGAACTGTCTCAAAAACTAAAATTATTAATCAATCCCGCCAAAACAAATGCGGACGATTTATAACGTCCTTGAAGCATGTGTAAATTCCTCAGCGCGAGGCGACACGAGGCAGCGTGTGTGTGAAAGGGAAGGGTATAGTGAGTAGTATACCTAATGCATTGTTTCGTACCGATCTAGATGAGTTCGGCGCCCGCGAGGATATCGACCCTATTGTCAGCTGATTTTCTTTTTTAAGTTTCACTGCTGGTTTTATGTTTCAGTATTTTCATGATTTTTTTGTGAAATATCGTTTCAATTAACTGTAACAACATGATGGAGCGTGAATAAAGTTAATAAAACGTAGTGTAAAGATGATTTTTTTTTCCTCGGGATCGAATTTCTTTGTGGGTCACAAAAAATCATCATAAGTATCCTTAGTACTATCATCTGTCTTCGTTTTCGGGAGCGTTTCAAAAATACCCTGTATAGGTACAATTTGACGAAAACAGATCAATATTTATTGTTCATTAAATAAAGCAAATAGCAAATTAAAGAAATTAAACCACAGGAATGTTATTTAATCACAGTGCTCAATATTTTACTTTATAAGTTACTTTTTATATTCATTTTAAAACAGCTATAATAAGTTATGAATTAAGTGAGTACCTTCCCTGTATAAGATAAGAAACTTTTCGCTAGGGTATGCTAAATTATTATTTGGTCTATATAACATTTGTTTGTTAGGCAAGACAAACATTTTTTCTAAAAGTTTGTAGTGTTTGGAGCTTTCTTTCATTAGTAGAAATCCTATTAATTTTTCATCTAGGGTAAACCTGGCCACTTTGTTTTTTTAAATTGTTTTAATTACATTAATAATAAAGTTATTTGTTTAACATTCAACTTCTGTATATTTTGACAGAGATTGGACATTAAGCTAGCCTTTGTGACCTAAAGGTTCAGTTACAATCTTTGTCAAAATTTTAATATTTTTAATTTTTCATGAATATCACCATTCATTTTATTATTTATATTGCACCAATTGTTCCCGTGTAACCTAATTAAAATATTGATGAAAAAGTTTTCTCACAATTAAGGCATGCTTATTACATCCTAGCCAGGAAAAACTCAAAGTGCTCAATATTTTACTTTTCAAATTACTTTTTACATTACTTCCAATACAGCTATAATTCAAATAGTTATGAATAAAGTGAGTACCATCCCTGTACAAGATAAGAAATTTTTCGTTAGGGTATGCCAAATCATTATTTTTCAACAATTTATACTCTCTAGATTTTATGTAAGAATGAATATTTGTCTATGTACTGCTAATGTTTTGATGCAATCCTTACAACGAATACCTTTCGATATTTTCCGACAAATGTATCCAGCAGTGTAAGCTGAGCAGTGGTCTTTAATTTTTTCCATGACTACATCACCCACCAGCAATCTTTCTCTTGAACTTGCTTGTGAAGAGGATAGGAGATCTCGCAAAACATTGGGAGTGTTTTCAGAGTAATTTTCTTTATTATTATGAACATTTTTGAAAAGAACACTAACATTTAATAATGCGTCTCCATAATCCTCTTCGCAATTAGAGAATTTCGAATGTGGACTAAACTAACTAATTTATAGCTATTATACATCCAAAAATAAATTTCTAAAGGGTCTTGGTTAATATTTTTTGGATAATAATATTCTACATTATACTGTTCAAATAATAATTTGGAGACCCTTATAAAACTTTCAAGTTATCCATCCTTGTCGGGATGGCACTCGCACAAGTCGAGGTTTTCCTACTTGTATAGCATGTTTGCTACTATATAGCATGGTGTGTACAAAAACTTTTTTTTAATTTTATTAATGGATTCAATCCAAAAAGTGTGATGTTGTGAATTTTGTTTAACCACTCGTATTAACTTTCCTCCTTGCACACCAGCAGGGTAGCCATTGACGCTGTCAGTGTGTCGAATAATTCAACAACTTCTGCTGTTAACCCTCCGTGCACCATGTGACTAAAAGTCTCGTCCTATACTAGGTGGGGTGTGACAAACCCCAAATTAAAAAATGGTAAAATTGACATATATTTTATGTTTTTTGTGAATTTTATTATTAGGTATTTATAAACACACTGTAATGATTAGGTTCCAGTTAAAGACCGGTTAAAAAGTATGTAATAAAATATTTATTTTTATAAAAGAACAAAAAAACACAACTTCTGTGATTCACTTATCATAACAGTTACTGTCTTATATACTAATTTTAAATGGCACGTTTAATTATTAGAATCATGTTTAATTAACAAACTACAGTATATTTCCTTATAATTTAACATAAATTGAACACAATAGAGGTACATTTTAATTGAGATCATTGTCGTCCAAGCGACCACAGTCTTGACAAAAAAAAATCAGTGTGCTCCATACATATTGGCACATAACATTTTTTACACGTATATTTTGTTTTACGATCTTTGTACCTGGGGCAACTTGAACATCTTCTTTGGGTATTGGACCTTTTAGCTGGAGGCAGGGCCGCGCCGCCCGTGTGTGCGAAGTGTGCGGCGCACACAGGCGCCAAGACAATGGAGGCGCCGCCATCCAAATTATTTTTGTTACACTTACAGAACAACATATTCTTTGTAGTGGAGTATCGATAAGTAAGTAGGTACAATAGGCGCAACATATGCCTTGTAAATAACAAAACATAATTATAATGCGCTTATTGTACAAGTCTTCTAAGATAATATTCACGTGTGTGGTTTAATTTTACGCTTTGGGTTTTAGTTAACATTAGTTACGAGCTCAGCGTTAAAATCAAAAGAACCGCCGTGAGTTTGTTTGAATGAATTATGAACGTAACCCGATGCGATGCGTGCGACGCAAGCGGGGTGGGGTCACGGGGATTCCCCGACTTTAAGGAACAAGAGTGCCAAAACAATTGAACAATCAGTCAATTGAAAGAGGATGAATTTGAAACTTCCAGATCCTAACCCCTAAGACGTCGTAAGACTCCCAAAGAGTTTTGATTATGAACACGAAGACCATACTATAAATGATCCGAAGACCGCTTTTAAAATTAATGTATTTTTTTATATATTGGATCAAGCTTTATCCTCCGTAGACGAAAGATTTAATTTATCGAATAATCAAAATGACGTGTTTAATTTTTTATTCAAACTAAGTGATGACCAAGATCAAAGTCGATTAAGAAGTAGCTGTCATCGTTTGCAGAAAAAACTTTCTGCAAATGATTCATTGGATATTAACGCCGATAATTTGTGTGAAGAAATTGTGTCGTGTCAGTGTCTTTTCAAAAAATTAAATTATGATGTGGTGAAAATTCTCGAATTTATATATTTAAACAATTTGACAGCTGCTTGCCCTAACATCACCATAGTATTACGAATTTTGCTAACTATGCCAGTTGCCGTAGTAAGCGCGGAAAGGTCCTTTTCTAAATTAAAACTTATAAAAAATTACCTGTGCTCAACAATGAGCCAGGAAAGATTGACAAATTTAGCAACAATATCCATAAAGGAGGCCATATTAGACCATACACGAGATTATTAAGGATTTCGCAAACAGAAAAGCGAAGTATGTTTATATTCTTACATATTTTAGACTCTTGTTCTTTTTTTAAACAGCATACGCAATAGTTAAATCAGTATTATTAGAAAAGTCAGCTATTTTGTTATTAATATCTAAGTATACAATTAGATATAACGTCATAAATAAAGTATGTAAAAATTTAATTCGTGTTTTATTTTTCGCAGTAACTGGCAAGCGGAAGCGAACTGGTTTTACCTATTTAGGAAAATATTATCTAAGTATATAAAACTGGAGAACATTTATTTCGGTCAAAATTAACAAATAATTAAAAAAACATAAGTTGAAACATGAAGATTCGTGAAAAAAAGAGGCGCTTCATAGGTTTCGCACACAGGCGCTGTGGGGGGTCGGTGCGGCACTGGCTGGAGGTTCCGGCAAATTTTCGGGTAGGTCAGGAAAATACTTAGCAATTTTCTTACGAAGGTCTCTTGGCAGCTTTTGGTTTTGTCTTCTTGTGTTAAGGTGGCCTTTTATCAAAGATATACCCAATTCCCGGATGAATTTACTTCTCAGATTGTTTTTATTTCTTTCAATGTCATTGTTTAATATATGGATAATCATTCCATTTATACCTCCGTGGTTTAGTAGCGCGAAAAATATAGTTAGCGGCCATCGTTTAGAATTTCTGGAAACGTCGTAAGTTCGACATAATTTATCCACCACATCTACGCCACTTTTGGTCTTATTATAAAACGTTATCACTGCAGGTTTTTGTTGACTTCCGGTTTCCGAATCTATTTCTCGGTCATGGTGCAGTGAAGACATCAGATATACCATCTTACGTGGCTTTGGTACATAGGATAAAATCGTTATATTCTTTTGAAATCCAAATAGAGATGTATTTACTTCACGATGTTTCTTGAAAACTGGAGGAATACACGTCTTATTGGCGCGCAAAGTTCCGACAACAGTGAGCTTATGGTTTTGAAGCAAATTTTCTGTGCTTTCATAGCTAGTGAAGAAATTATCCATTGTAATGTTCCGAGAAGACTGAGATACACATTGGACTAGACGATCAACCACATCGTAAGGCTTGTTGCTGACAGAAAAAGGGCTATTTTCGGGCTGCTTTCCACAGTATATTTCCATATTCAAAGTATAATATGTTTTATTGTCAACTAAAGAATATATTTTTATTCCGTACTTTGCTGGTTTTGACGGAATATACTGGCGGAATCCACATCGACCTCTGAAAGCAACCAATTCTTCATCTAATGTTAGGTTTTCGAACGTAATGTTAGCATCTTGACTGTTTTTTATAAAGTTTTCAAAAAGATTTCTTATTGGAGCTAGTTTATCAGTCTTCAATCTCTCGTTTCGTGTTGCCGCGCTATCAAATCTCAAATTATTCATTAAGAAAGCAAATCTATTTCTACTCATAGTGTCTCTAAAAATATCCATTCCTGTCCCATCAGTAGCCCATAAATCAATTGTACTTTGACGTCCAGAACGAGCCAAACCTGATAGGAAAAGTAAACCGTAAAGGGCTTTTAATTCCTATTTGTAGTTTGTGACTGTTGAGGATCACCAGTTGGTCGGGAGAGTATTTTCTCATTAGTGTAATTCACAATTTCATCTGTCATAGCATCGGAAATAAATATTTCAAAACACTCAAGAGGTGACAACTTACCCCTTGCAGCTGTTTTCACACCAGGCAAATTAGTAATAATATTTTCTGCTCTACTACGAACATTACTTCTGAATGGTTCTTTTTGCCACTTTGTTGTCTTATCTTTGCAAGTTTAATAACTTTGTCTCGACGCGCGAACCTCTGATAGGGGTATTTCGTCGTCGCTCTCAAACTCGGAAGAAAGAATTTCGGCATCCACTTCGCTGTTTATATCACTATGAACACTCAAGTGTTCTGATTCCACTTCAGAGCCCGGTTCTGAACTCCCGGATTCTACTTCGAAGTCATCTCCTTCGTCCAAAAGTGCTTTTAAAATATCATCATCTTTCACGTGGGTCATTTTTCATGTAACTATAAATCTGTAATAAATAAAAATCCATTTAAAATGCTGAACATACATAAATTAAACACATAAAGGCAAAAAAACATCAAATAGAATGCTTACTTTTTTGTCAACGAGCCGTACAAGGTGGGGTGTGTGACACCCACATGCACTTTAAGAGCGTGTATCTCGCTTGGCGGTGGTCGCCGGACTGACTCATCGACGCGAGTCGGAGCGGCTACGTCGCAATTCCAGCTACTGAGAATTCGAGCGGTGGCGGGTTCACAGTTTTAAAGGTATTGCGATATTTCAAGGGCTGGGGTTTATTAAACCCCACCTGGTGCACGGAGGGTTAAGGCCATTGTTGCGTCAGAGTTTGCATAATGAAAATATTCTGAAAAAAAAGTACTTTTAATTTAATTACTTTTACAGTTATAGCAACTGCAAGTCTTTCACCAAAAGACACTTCTTATTTGCTTACAACTACAAACTTTATTAACCTTTATACAATTGTAATGTGGCTCACGGTATCCACTAATGTAATACCAATTATAAATTTAATGCAGTAATAAACAGGACTTGGAAGATACAGGTTGTCTCATTTAATAACGTCATTACATGGCGACCTTGCCAAGCGAGCTGGCCACCGATAGTAATAAACTCATAATAAATATAAGACTTAATAAATACACAATTACCAAAACGAGGAAAATATCGCATAGAGCCATAAATTTTTTTGGAACAAGTTGTAAATAAATATTTAGAAAATAAAGTAAAAAATATAAAATCATAAGGCAAAGAGGCAGCTAAGAAGACTTGAGATGAGAAAAGAGGATTTTTTTTAATAGGATAAGGGTGACAAATGAGCACACAGTCCACCTGATGGAAGGTGGTTGCCATGGCCCACAGACATCTACATCTATCCTCGATTACGAATCAAAATGCAGATGCGTTGTCACCCGTGAGCACTAAAATGGAATGCCTCATTTCCAATAAAAAGGGTCTCCGGTTCTCTACACTCACCATACGAAACACAACAGCGTTAAGCTGCTATTTTACGCTGGTATTCTGTGAAAGCGTGGTCCTTCCCTGGTCGAGCCGAACCATTCGTGCTACAACTAAACCACTAATATAGCTGCAGCATGGCTCTACCGCGTAAAAAATGGATGAGAGAGATTACCTTTTTTTCTCAGGTTAAAAAGAATAATGGTTGAGAAGATATAAATTTAAGTACATAGTGATATTCACGTAGGGAATTTTAACATTATCAAACCAACCGTGAAGCAAAACAAATAAGAACATAATTATCAATTATGTTCTTAAAAAAATATCGAGAATTTAATCAAGTGGCCAGTTTTAGGAGGACTGAATTTTTTGTGTTTTATCTATAAGAAAACAGGAAAAAAGTTAATTTCAAGGAAACCAAAAAAAACAATAGAGAATAATGTGAAAAATATGTTTGATGTATCTACAAAATAATTACTTAGTATAAAATGCAAATTATGTATTATATTTTGAGATGTCAGGTGAGTAATCTTAAATATAAATTATCTCGTTTAAAATTGCGATTTCATAAAATTAAAAATGTAATAACTGTAGTCTTCAATCTCTTACCATTACTCATTTTATAGATGGAAAACTATTAACACAAAGCAAGTGCTACTTGTATATTCATATCCTTATTATTGAAGCATGATTATTTAGATTTCAATGTTTAATGAAAAGTAAATTATGTGATTTATTACATATTATTTTTTTAAGGTCGAAGATTATTTTATAGTACTTTTTAAGTAGCTAGAATATTCCATAATGAAATACAATTTTGTTTCTAAAATTTGTTAACTATTTCACATTTTCATTAACTCCCGGATCTAGGTACAATTTAAATTAGAAAAGTTAAGTTCCATCTGCATAGGATTTCTCTGTAGAAAATATTAATTTGATATAGTAATTAATTGTATTTCTATACCTGGTTTAACTGGTATAAGTAAAAAAAAAATGTAATTTATACCAATTTTTTTTCTTCAAAATTTCCAATAGGTCTTTATTTCTTGACAGGGATTGGGCTTTAACAAGTCTTTGTGAGACACTTAAAGTTTTAGTTGCAATCTTTGTCAAAATTTTAACCAATTTTCTCTTCTTTGATACTATTTTCTTCACCAATGTAACCTGTAATGAAATAAATAAAATAATTAAGTACTATATTCATATTTTGTAAGCGAATGATAAACATAAAAATATTTATTTATTATTTAGAACTTTTGATGTGTTCATCTTGATAAGGTAACAAATAAAGTTGAAGGTGCCATAAAATAAATAAAATTATATAAAACATTGTATAAATTATATAAATATAACTTTGTTTATCAAATTCCAATAAAGGTAGTTATGTAGTTTGGAAATAGCCTTAATACCTGTTGATCCCAAATTGTCCTAAGCTTTTGATTGATTACTCGTAAACATGATAATTGCAGTAGCCATAATTTTACAATAACATGTTGACCACGAATTGTGGCGATTAAGCTTTTGATATTGGATTACTGAAAACATGTTATAAAGTGTAACTTTACAGAAGACGCTGACTCCACTGTATAATTGTTCTTGCAGGTCAAACCAAGGCGTCATACTTCCAGTCAACAGACTTTTATTTTTATTTTTATTTTCTTCAGGACAACAAACAATTGTGTAATAAAATATAATACAAAATACAGGTCTTATAAAAGGAAATACAAATAATTACACAACCAGCACCGTTATCCACAAAGTAATATCACAATAAAAGTAATATAATAATGCACAGCAAACATGTTGTATGATACCACAAAGATGAACAATTCGAGCGTTCCTAAGCAAATCCCAGCCAACACAACCACTGTAGTGGCTATGCTAATAAAACTTGCCTCGAGAAACAACAGTTGAAACATTAATAAACTGTTTAAACCTTAAGGCAATACATTACTTAGTAGTAATTTTTTAAAATACACTTTTGAACTTTACAAATGATAAAGCAAATATGTCAAGATCAGTAAAGTTATCATTATATGATTTCATAATACGCCGTAGAGGGCTCTCTCTCCGCGTTTGTTCGGCACATCTTAGGAGCAAATAAACGATGACTATACGTATTACGAATGCGTTGGGACCGACTAGGTATGCGTAGATATATTTGGTTTATGAGTTGATTACAATCTAATTTATTATGACAGATTTTGTATAAGAATAACTGATCAAAATATAATCTTCTCATTTTAGAGTGGAAATTGAGAATTTATCTAAATAAGTGAGATGCGATGACCGTTTCCTAAAGCATTTATAGTTTAAAAACCGAAGATATTTACGTTGTACCAATTCCAGCTGATCACTATATTTTTCATAATAAGGGTTCCAAACACAAGTGGCGTATTCGAGTTGTGACCTAATGAGTGACTTATATAGTAATAAATACGTCGCAGGCCTTTTAAACAGATTACAGGTCCTTCTTACGAAAGCACTAAGCTGAAAGCCTTTAGCCGTAATGTGACCAATATGAGCATCAAAATGTAGCTTCGAGTCAAATAGTATTCCAAGGTCTTTTATTCTGGAGACTTTTTGTAAGGGAGTGTTACAAAGAGAGTATGTGAATTGGATTACATTAATATTTTTAGTAAATGTGATAGATTTACATTTTGATAAGCTTAGCTGTAAATTATTAGCAGCACAATAAGCAGATAAACGATCCAGATCACTTTGCAATTTATAACAATCTTCAGTAGTGTTTATTTGCCGAAAAATTTTAGGTCGTCAGCATATAAGAGAAATGGGTGTTTTGAAGCAGGTTCTAATGTCATTTATGAAAAGAACGAAAAGCAACGGCCCCAAAATTGATCCCTGCGGTACACCAGATGTCACATTTATCACATCTGAAGAAAAGCCATTGACCACAACCTTTTGGGTTCTATTTTTTACATAAGAAGCAAACCAGCGTAATAAATTCCCGTATACCATTAAATGCGATTTTTGTAGTAGTATGGTATGGTCCACCTTGTCAAAAGCTTTACAGAAATCAGTGTAAATGGTGTCAACTTGGAGTCGGTTATCAATATTTTCAAATAAGAAGTTAGCGTATAAAACCAAATTACTTACCGTGGAGCGATTTCGTACAAAACCATGTTGTTCAGGAATAATACAACTATGCAGATATGGATAGACAACATTGTGGACCAATCTTTCCAGCACTTTTGACAACGTGGACAAAATAGATATTGGACGATAGTTGGTGATGTCATTTTTGGCCATTTTATAGATAGGTGTAATGTTTGCCAATTTCCACGCCTGTGGCTTTACTCCCTCCTCAAACTGCGATTAAATAAAATAAACAAAGGTGTACTAATGGATTCGGCGGTATATTTTAGAAAAAAGGGCGAGATACCATCTGGTCCAGATCCCTTTGTCACGTCCAAGGCTTTAAGAATCTTAGTTATCTCATCTTTTGAGAATGTTATGTCACATATAGTTACTTGACTATTTGAGTTAGAACTAATTACAACATCATTAGACTGATTTATGTATTTACTATTTTCGTACACTGAACTAAAAACCTTGAAAACAATTTACACATCCAGAGGACCGCTGGACTCTTCGTTACTGTAAATCATTGTATTAGGTATACCTGTTTTTTTGCGACTATTTATAAAGGACCAAAATTGTTTTATGTCTTTTTATTCCATCCTCAACAGACTGCAGGTACTTATCAAAACATTCGGCCGATAACGCCTTAAACCTTTGCGATACAATGAAAATTGTTCGTAGTCAGTTATGTTATGATATTTTTCCATTTAATCCACGCCTTTTCTTTGTTTTAAAAATATGTATTAAAGGGCGGAAAACCATATAGGATAATCATTGGATTTTATAGGTCGCTGCGGCACATGCATTTTAATAATTTTATATATCGTCTCATAGAAGCACTGAGTAGCAGAATCTAATGAAATGTCATTCAAAATTGAGGCCCAGTCAACAGAATTAATATCACTATTAATATCAGAATACTTTGCCTCAGTAAAACGATATCTAGGTTGAGAAGATCGAGCCATGGGCATATAATAATCAAAACTAGCGTGCTAAAGGCGGATGATAACTATCTATCGTCAATAAAGGGTTAAGAGTTGGCTTACAGACACATATTGTGTCATTCGAGATTAATAAATCAAAATACGGCCTAAGTGATTTCTAATATTATTATATTGTTTACAGTTCACTGATGATAAAAAATTAAACAAGAGGGTATCCAAAGAGCTACTATTATTGTGTACGCTTGGCATAAGTGCATACGTATCGTGTACAATCCATTCAACGTTTGGCAAATTAAAATCACCATAGATGTAAATACTACCAATAGTGAGACATATTATTTTCTGTTCAAGCAGATTGAATAACATTTCATATGTAATAAGGGTCTGATTTGGTGGTACATATAAGCCGCAAATGATGTGGTATTTATTGTTAAACTTAGAGTAAAACTTTAAAAATACGTATTCAATATTATGTGGCATGACACAATGGAAGTTATCGCTAAACACAGAACTTAACTCACAACGTATTGCATGCAGACAGCGGCGCACGGCGACTAAAACACCACCACCGTCAGATTTACTGCACAACGCTCTGTTTCTATCACAACGATGTACCACGTACCGCGAGTCAATAAATTCTTCATCAGCAATGTTAGGAATCAACCATGTTTCAGTCAAAATAATGATATCATAGGATTCCGCTAGAATATTATTGTATAAGGTACTTAATTTTGTTCTTACACCTCTGCAGTTTTGATAGTATATTGATAAATTACTAGTCTCTGTATCGAGTTAGAATGTTAATCCATGTTACTAATAGAAATATAAACTCGTTATCCATCATACTTAGAACATCATTTACACTAATACCAGCACTTATTAAGTTCGATAAAATGAGCTTGTGAAAATAAATAATACTTACATAACAAATAAAACCAATCACTTGAATACTCACAATATATGGAAAATAATTTTCATTACTTGGTAAAACATGCAAATAAACATTGTGAATTAAATATGTCGGTAGCAAATATTATGATCACTATGGTAAAAAGTTCGTAATAATGAGTAATCAACGCATACCTTGTCGTAAACACACAGTGTAGTGTACAGATCAGAGCCCACATACAGAACGTCAGTAATGAGTTGAAATTATTATAATGTATTACGTAATTCACGATAACTTTACTTATACAACTATTAGAGCACATATAAAATAATTATATAAACGTAATTATTGTTTAGCGATATATGGTATAAGTTTCGAAATGTCCTTTTCTGAGCGAATTGCAATCGCAGGCGTGGTAACATCAGCTCGAGCAAGTATAACACCGTGCTTGATCCAAACGAACCTATATCTATTTTGTTTGGCAATATCCCGAACTTGTCGAAATAACTTCTTAGATTGTAGTGTTAGATGTTCATTTACATAAACTTTTTGAGGAGAACCATGTATGTTAATCTGATCAGATGTGACACCTTTGTTCAAACGTACTGCCGAGATGAAGTTGTCTCTAGTAATTTGGGTGGCAAATTTGACTATTACATTCTTTGGCCGTGAGCTATTTGGGTTACTCTGGGGGACACGATGGATGGAGATGATATCTCGTGCAGATACAGGTTGTTTTATTACATTTGCGATATTTTCAATGATAGACATAAGGTTCTCTCCACGTTTTTCAGGAAGATTACTTATTTCTGCATTACAATTCCGCGCTCTCTGTTCAATGTAGTCAAGTTTCGCCTCCAAGTAAGCAATACGTGGTTCATTTGTTTGGACGCTCTTTTCAATTATTTCTACTCGGTTCTTAACGTCATGCGTACATTTTTCAAGATCGTCGTATTTGTCGCTAATATATTTAATGGATGTCTTCACACTGCAAACTCATTGAGCAATTTGGCAAATTTGTCATCTTGCTTAGTAAACCAGGTCTCCATCATGGATAGCATATTTTCTTGAAGGTCTTAAATTCATGGCAGAAATCGCTCTTGACTAGATACTCCTTTACGAAACGTAATGTAGGGTGGCGGAGACCTTATCAATAAGCGATCCATCTATACTCATTTCACGAGACCTCGGTGTATGTTCCACTTCATGAATAAAGGTACTGTTTGTAGTGTTCGACATAATGATCGAGCTCTCTGATTACAAACTACTCTGTGCACGATGCAACTCGCAGTCGGACGTTCGCGCTTAGCGACAACACGTAAAGTCAGACTTGTTTTGACCACCATATAAAAGCCCTTGCCTTTAGAATAACATTCATTATAGTTTTCATCGTAGTACTGTAATCACGTAGTTAAGGAAGTTAGTATTGCACTGAATTAGTTTTAATACATTATTGTAATGTAATAGTTATTAAATGTCATCAAGACATATTTGTAGTTTTTAAAAAGCTTCAGCACCGCTCCCAAAACTTAACTGGCGCAACCGGTAGGATATCCGCGATTACAGCTGAGTTCAAGTACACTCAAATTGGTCTTGTCCACGGTTCCGGATATCCTCGAACCAAATAAATTTGTCAAATCAGGCGCTGAAGAAACCTTCCTGTCCAGACAAGAGCAGCTCTACGGGTAGACATGGCAGTGAGCGGACTGTAAGTAAACCTTTTTACTATCCTGTCTCATCCTTAATATTTCCTGTGGTTGTTTCTTTCTGGCTATATGTCGTAACTTTTGAACTAAAATTGTTGAAAGTTATTTGACTTCAGCACAAAACTTGGCAGTTATTTATTAAGTAAATATTATTATAAAGAAAAATAAAGTGAATTAAATAAAAATAAAGTAATTATAATCTTAAGAAGTGATAAAATTATAGAAAGAATAATTAACAGAATATTTTTGTATACATGTATTGATTTTTTTTAAATAAAAATGAAACAAGGAAGAGTATGTTTGTCACTTTGTTCAAATTAGACCTAAGGATCTAAAAAGCTTGATCATCGTGTTTCATGACGGTCAATGTATTTCAAGTTTATTTATTAAGAAATGTGAATATATTATAAGATTTTCATGGCATAAACAAGATTACATATACAAACTATATATTATATATTTTATTGTACCTACAACAATTAGATTATAGGAAAAGATGCATCTCTTTTTAAGTGAAAGATTCTGGTGATTTTAGATCAAATTGCAACTGAATTAGAAAATATTCTTAGTGGTTTCAATACCTACTTATAAAAAATTAAAATAAATCTTATAGTTAACCAACTTCACAATCCACGCATAATAATTCAGAAGGTTTTAGATATCCATTCGTTTTGCAAATAATTTTAATTAGATTTAACCACAAGATTAAATTTAGAATTACATGAAGCAGAAAATAATTCCTATGGCCTTATAATATTAATATTGGTGTGTTATTTAGAGATGGCCATGTTAGTGTAAGAATAGTGGATTATACTTAAGGTTTTATATTTAAGTGTTACGCTTGAGCAGTTAGAATTTAATATTAATAGATACGTGAACTTAAATACTTAAATAAGCATGTTAGAATTATTTTGACAAAAAAAAAAACTCTAAACATTCAATTACTTAATAGAACATTTCAAACTGAAAACACATACAACATAAAACATAAACATATAATAATTATTTACAGGAAAAGAGAGCCCTCTGACGATATTTTATTGCAGACAAAATTGAACTACTAGCGCCTCCTACAAATTGAATCCGAACTAATTCGCTATATATACTTACTGAAACAGTTCCTACTTTTTTGTAATACTAATTTATACTTTTAATATTAAAAGTAGGTAAAATAGTTTCAATAAGTACACTTGTATTTACAAATAGGGAGTATAATAAGATATAAAAATAATGTATTTGCAATGAAACAAGAACGACAATTTAGTATAACAATTATTTCATTTTTTTATTTTCATTTTTTTTTGGAGTTTATGACCTGGTATCTGGACCTTTAGGCCAAGTCTTAGGTATTTTTATTCGGTTTATTATAATTTCCCCAAATGTTTATTCATCCTTCCTAGTACACTGCTTCACAATATGTTGATGCGTCACATTGTGCAGCCCTTGGGAGATTTTGATGGCAACTTAAGCCAGCAGACAGCTGACAGTTGGCGATGGTATCTCAAGGCGCCTAAGCAGATAGACACCTTATCTTGAGAATCACATCACCATCAGAGCACTTGTTTCACCGTTTCCACTAATAGTTTACATGCACAGACACTTAATACACAAAATCGCACTACTTTTTCATATCAAAATCCACTTCAAACCATTATTCAAACAATAATACAGGAGCAGCAAACCGCCGCCGATCAAGTTGCCGCCAAAACTCTCTCATTTTTTATTTGAATATTATGCTGGTTGCCAGTATCATAATTATCATATTTATCGATTGATTTGATAATTATTACGTATTTTTATGTTAAAATGATAATTTGTTATTAATAAAACCAGCAAAACACAAAAACTCTCCGATCACACTCTTAATCTCATGGCTGTTAGACGGGAAATGAAGCTGCAATCTTCAGTAGATTTGATAGCATACAGGCAACTGGACAGACAGATCTCCAAATGCATGCGGCGGGACTTGCGCAACTTCAATACAGCTCGTATTGAAGAAGCGATCGAGCGGAACCAGGGCTCCAAAGTCTTTGCCAGAGATCTGTCTGCCAGAAAGAGCCAACTGTCGAAGCTGAAGACCGAGTGTGGCAGCGTCGTTTCCGGGACACCTGAGATTTTGAGTGAGATTGAGAGGTTCTATGGGCAGCTGTACACATCATCGTTGGAGCCACACGCAAGTGTGGTAACGATCAAGAGCGAGTCTTATCCGACACTATTCCGATGATATTCCGGACGTCAGTCTGAGCGAGATTAGAATGGCTCTCCAGCACCTTAAAAACGGCAAGGCCCCAGGCGAGGATGGAATTACAGCGGAGCTTCTGAAAGCAGGTGGAAAACCGGTACTTGAAGTCCTTCAGAAGCTCTTTAATTCCGTCCTCCATGGTGGCACTACACCGGAGGCGTGGAGCAGAAGTGCGGTGGTCTTGTTCTTCAAGAAAGGCGACAACGCTCTTTGAAGAACTACAGACCGATTTCCTTCTGAGCCGCGTCTACGTGCTGTTTTCGAGAGTCATTACGAATCGTCTCGCACGCAGACTCGACGACTTCCAGCCTTCCGAACAAGCCGGTTCCGAAAAGGCTTTAGCACCATAGACCACATACCCTTCGGCAAATTGTACAGAAGTCCGAAGAGTACAATTTGCCACTATGTCTGGCGTATGTGGACTATGAGAAAGCCTTTGATTCCGTCGAAATTTGGGCAGTGCTGCAGTCCCTTCAGCGGTGCCAAGTTGACTGTCGGTATATCGAAGTGCTGAAGTGCTTGTACAGTAGGGCTACGATGGCTATCCGAGTACAGAACCAGAGTACGAAACCTATCCAACTGCAGAGAGGTGTAAGACAGGGTGACGTTATATCCCCGAAACTTCACCGCTGCATTGGAAGACGTTTTCAAGCTTCTGGACTGGAAAGGATACGGCATTAACATCAATGGCGAGTACATCACTCACCTTCGATTTGCCGATGATATAGTCCTTATGGCAGAATCGCTGGAGGACCTAAGACTATGCTCAGTGACCTCAATAGTGCCTCCCAACGGATAGGTCTTAAGATGAACATGGAAAAAAAAGATCATTTTTAATGTCCATGTCACACCTATGCCGGTAGTATTTCGGAGCACTAAGCTCGAAGTTGTTGACGAGTATGTTTACCTGGGACAAATAGTCCGACTAGGTAAGTCCAACTCGACCGAGAGGTCAATCGACGGATTCAACTCGGCTGGGCAGCGTTCGGGAAATTACGGCACATCTTCTCGTCAGGTATACCTCAAAACTTGAAAACGAGGCTGTACAACCAGTGCGTGTTGCCAGTGATGACCTACGGAACTGAGACGTGGTCCTTCACTGCTGGCCGGATGAGGAAGCTCAAGGTCGCTCAGCGAGCTATGGAGAGGGCTATGCTCGAAGTCTCACTGCGTGATAAACTTAGAAATGAGGATATTCGCAGTAGAACCAGAGTGACCGACATAGCCCAACAGATTAGTAAGCTGAAGTGGCAATGGGCCGGCCATATAGCTCGAAGAACCGACAACCGATGGGGAAAAAAGGTTCTCGAGTGGCGGCCTCGTACCGGCGGACGAAGTGTAGGGCGTCCCCCCACTAGATGGAGTGACGACCTGGTAAGACATGCAGGAAGTCGATGGATGCGGGTGGCTCAGGATCGTGCTTTGTGGCATTCCTTGGGGGAGGCCTATGTTCAGCAGTGGACTTGTGAAGGGCTGTAATGATGATGATGATGATGAAAACCAGCAATAAATTGGTGCACTTATTTTTATTTTGTAAGTAAATTTCATTTTATTTTTCCAAAGTAGCGACATCTGTGAAACCATAAGATCAACTATAAAGAAATTTTTTTGGAAACAAATTATGGATATCGCTGCCATCCATTGACTTTTGTGGTCCAAGGTAACCATAGATTACTGTATATATACTAGAAGGCGACTGTCCTACGCCTGTAGCTCCGCTAGGAGTATAACAGTCTGTGGAGTACAGCGTGACCACTTTTAGTAGATTTCTACTTTTTAGTAGATTTGAAGCAAATAAGACGATAAGCTAGTAGGATAAAATGTCTTAGTAGAATTTAGTAGAAATGAGAAACACGTCGGTATGTTTTGGTATTAATTCACTATCAAAGAATAATAGGCTTAAAACCAAGCATCCATGACCAAAAGTTTTAATTTTACAGTTGACAACACACGAAAGTGATTAGGGATTCCTTATTATTGAATGAACTTTACAGTGGGCATAGTAAATTGAATTTAATTTTCTAATAGATAAAGACTGTTTTGTAAAATAGGTCTTTCAACTTAAATCATTTTAAGTTGCTCCTATAATGTCAGACAACACAGTTTTATTAGTCGTTTTCGTTCATTTGTATTGTTTGCTTTCACGGAATCATACATTTATGTAATTTAAAATGAAAAGAAGATACGATCAAACTTATCGTGCGGAATGGGAGGAAAACCATTATTTTCAAAGTGGCTTAAAAATGTGATGAAAATAATGCTTATTGTAGCTTGCAATTCTAAAATTTTAGCAAGAATTGCGTCTATCAAAAACATAGTGCTTCAGCAAAACATTTAAAAATATGATTGGTTTTCTGGATCGTCTCAGGTACCTACTTTTTTAATGTTTCTTTTAAAATATTATTAATTAGCAATTTAGCAATATTTGACATTATGCATGTAATTGCCTAGACATGTTGACATATCCGTACCGTAAGTTATTTATGCGTGCAAATAAAATTGATTACTTATTAATTACTCAATTGGTAGGGGTCCTATTTTCTGTGCCAAGGACCACGGGTTCGATCCCCGCTCAATATAAACATTTGTGTACAACATGTTTGCATTAGTCTATGCGTTTAATTTTCATGTAGTCAGTCACATTTATGCGCAGCAACGCAGTGTTTTGTATTTCTCAGTGTACTTAGTTGATTAAATAAGTAAAAAAATTGTTTTATATGACGGGTGGATCATACATTATTTTACAGATTGATAAATACTTCAAGAAGACATCACTTGACAGTGATGTAAAGAAGGCAGAAATGTGTATCGTTGCTTGTCTTGTAGAGCACAATGTACCTTTCCGGATAATGGACCACCTGAGTGAGATCATTAATCGAGGTCTTTCACGATTCTGATGTGGCTAAAAATTTTCTTGTAAAGAACCAAGTCTGCTGCTATCGCTTACAATGTATTAGAGAGCAATTTGAAACAAGAATGTACGAAGATTTAAAGTCCGGATCGTCCAAATTTTCAATTATAGTTGACGAAAGCACCGATGTCAGCACTACAAAGGTTTTAGCAATCGCCACAAAGTATTATTCCGAAAATGATTTACGCGTGAAAACTAGATTGTTAAGTATAATAGATATAGACGGTGAAACAGCACAAGACTTGTTAAAGGCACTCAAAACTGTATTTCAAGAACGTGGTCTTAAATGGGAAGATATGATTGGCTTCGCAGCTGACGACAAATGTTATGTTTGGCGAACATTCTGGAATTGTGACTAAAATGAAAGAACTAAATCCACACTGTGTATATGTTAAATGCGTGTGTCATTCCGTTGCGTTAGCTGTGAGCCATTCGTGTAAACTACTGCCACGAAAATTAGAGCAATTGGTCAAAGAAGTTTATAATTATTTTTCTCAAAGTAGTAAACGTCAGCGCAGTTCACAGAATTCCAAGAGTTTACCGATACAGAACATTATAAGCTACTCAGACATTATGATATACGCTGGCTTTCCCTTCACGGTTGTATTAATCGAATATTACAACAATGGTCAGCATTGAAATTATATTTTCAGGGACAGTATTTGGGAGATAGAAACTCTAATGCATCTGCGGAATTTCTTTATAATGCCTTAAATGACGAAACTATAAAACTATATTTCTATTTCCTTGATTATATATTACCGTTCACAAACAAATTCAACACGATTTTCAAGGAGATTACCTGTCGTGCATCGCTTGTACAATGACATGCGAGCCATGTTTGTCTCCATCTTGAGCTGTTATATGAAGAGCCAATATGTAAAGCTACATCAGTGAAGAATATTGACCCCAATTCTTCCGTTAATTATTTACCCTTAAACAATTTGTATTTGGGTGTTAATTTTGCCAAACATTTAGAATCACATCGCAATCAAATACCCCCGCAACAGCTTCAAGATATTTTTAAAAGGTGCCAAGAATTCTTAAAATCTTTGTGTGTGCAGTTAAAAACAAGACTACCATTTGATGATGATATTTTTGAAATGATGTGCTTTTTAGATCCCCAAACTGCTGTACATGCTGAATTTACAAGTTTGTTTAATGTTACCTCAAAATTTCCAAACATTGTTTCCGAAAGTGACATTCAACTAATCGACAATGAATTCAGGGAACTTAAACTTAATATGGAAGTCGCAAACTTATTATGCAGTACTAGCAGCAGAGAGGCTGTTACTAATGTTGAAGAGTTTTGGGCGTCAGTAAGTAAATTACGTCATGCCGACAATAAAGCTCAATTTGGAAATATCAGTAAATTCGCAAAGCAAATGCTTTGTTTACCAGTATCGAACGCCAAATGTGAACGCATTTTCTCTGCTATAAATAGAATAAAACAGAAGATCGTAACAGATTTAGTAATCTAAACGTTCGTGCAATTTTACACGCTAAGGAGGGTTAAAGGAATCGGGAAATTGTACAAAATTTGAACCTGGTACTTGATGTTGGAAACAATGAAAAATGAAAAACAATTATATAAAAATGTTAAAAAATTCGATGACATTGACAATTAATACAAAAATGTTAATCATAAATGATTGATTACATGTAAGGTTCATTAACAAATGTGTTTTATTTCGAATCAAAACATTACTCTAAAATTAGTAGATTTTACAATGCGACCTAGTAGATTTCAGTAGATTTTAGCAGTGTCTTTGGTAGATTCCTCATTTAAAAGTGGTCACGCTGGTGGAGTATAATAATTGTGTTCTGTGGAGTATTATAATAGTGTTCTGTGGATCTGTGGCTCACTCATAGCTACTTTTCCTATTCCTACTGCAATTTAATGTTTTTGAAATCTCCGGTTTGTTGATGAAAAAGTGAAATCAATTATATTAAAGCTATAGGAAACAGGAAACAGGAATGGCCTTTAGTGAAGTTTGTAGAATTTGTTTATGCGTTAATGTACGCATGTTTGTTCTAAAGAAGACTAGTCTCCGAAATTTGTACAAAACATTGACGAACAGTTTTGTAAGTTTGTTAATATTTCTTATTATTTCAAATTGAAGTTGCTGTAATTTGTTGTTATTGCCGGAGAAATGCATTATAATTTGCCTGATATAAAATGCGATAGATCGGGGCTAGGCTAAGGTGCAACGTCAAATATAGTGCAACCAGACAAATGCAACCAGAACCTGAAAAACTACAAGTAGCCTGAAATCCTACTACGTGCTAGAAGAGACACCGAGACATAGTAGTTTGCAACACGCGTTAGAGCCCGCGGGCTCAAACTTACCCGAGTCTGTGCCATAAAAAGGTACCTTCCACGCGACCCGCACTGCTACATAAATTTTTTGCGGTGTCTATTCTAGTACATATTACGGGGTATTATTGCAATTTTCTGTCAAGAAATTAACATCCACCCTGGTTTGGTCTTTCACTCACTTAAAGCCATTTATCATCAGGTGGTTGCTAAGTTTATTTGTTACTTCAATGTCATAAATAATGATGATGTTAATGAAGAGAATTGTCGTAGCCAATAGATTTTATTTACAATAGTTTTCCATATTTATGACAAACTCTCATATTTTCAGTTGAATGAGGATGAGGAGCCCATAATTGTCTGTTTCACCTGTCATGCAAGACTCATTCGTTGCAGAACATTACAACAACAGGCTATTGAGTCAAATGCCGTTCTGGAGCAGTTGCTTGCAGGAGGGTCAATGGTATTATCCATTCCATCCATTAAACCTATAAAAGTCTCTCATAGATTGCTTCATAACAGGGATTTTGCCAAATTTGCATCTGAGTATTATCTGTCTGAGTTGTTATCAGGAAGATGCTGCTGCCCTAATAACAAACTCCTGTTTCTGTTTCCCTCTGTCGCCTCTTACGACACCCGTCCCGTGGTAGGTATATAGGGTAGTGGATATTCTTACACCGCCACTACACGGTCCACGGTATTATACTTCTTATTAATAATAGTTCACTGCTTGATGGTTCATTCCCATTATAATGAAGTATTTGCCTTAATCATCACTTGGCAGGCACCTTGATGATCACTACCTGTCTTGTGCCTTCTATGCTGCTTCCCGTTGCCATATGGGAGAATGTTTTTTTTTCTACTGCAAAGTTAAGTTTATCCTTCAATCCAACTTAGTTTTCGTTAGAGCATTGTTCTATATTTTACGAATTACAGTAAGTTAAGTACTTATTTTTACAAAAGAATTATCTTACTGTTTATACTGTTATATATTACTCTATTGTATATAAACGAAATGTTATCTATATGTAATATTACTCAGTAAACAAAGATAGATATTTCTCAATTTTTGGCATTCTTGAATCTGATTGGAAAAATTGTAGAGACTCGATTCTCGGGGTGGATGAACTATCTACATTCTTATTTAAGTTTATTCGGAACCCTTACTGTTGTTCGGTTTTTAGGGTTCCGTACCAACGGGACCCTATTACTAAGCCTTCGCTGTCCGTCCGTCCGTCCGTCCGTCTGTCTGTCTGTCTGTCTGTCAGCGGGCTGGCAATGAGGAGCCCATAATTATCTGTTTCACCTGTCATGCAAGACTCATTCGTTGCAGAACATTACAACAACAGGCTATTGAGTCAAATGCCGTTCTGGAGCAGTTGCTTGCAGGAGGGTCAATGGTATTATCCATTCCATCCATTGAAATCTATAAAATTCCCTCATTACTTCATAGGTTGTATTTTGCCAAATTTGCCACCCTTGGCAGGTTGGCAACCACAGTCCCAACTCCTGTTTATGTTTCTCTCTGTCGCCTCTTACGACACCTGTACCGTGGGTAGGTATATAGGGTAGTGGATATTCTTACACCACCACTACACGGTCCACGGTATTATACTTCTTATAAATAAAAGTTTACTGCTTGATGGTTTACTACCATTATAATGAAGTATTTGCCTTAGTCATCACTTGGCAGGCATCTTGATGATCACTACTTGGTGATCATGCCTTCTATACTGCTTCCCATTGCCATATGGGAGAATAATGTTTTTTCTACTGCAAAATTAAGTTTATCCTTCAATCCAAATTACTTTTTTGTTAAAGCAGTGTTCTATATTTTACAAGTTACAGTAAGTTATATACTATTTATTTTTCAAAACTAATTACCAAACTGTTTATACTCTAATAGTTTAAAAATGAAATATTGTCTGTATGTAATATTACTCAGTAAACAAAGATAGATCTTTGTCAATTTACGGCATTAGTGAATCTGATTGGAAAAATTGTTGAGACTCGAATCTCGGGATGGTTAAACTATCTACATTCTTATTTAAGTTTATTCGGAACCCTCACTTTGTCCAGTTTTTATTATTTTTGGAGTTGTTGTCAGGGGGATGCTGCTGCCCATCTCCTGTTTGAGTTTCCCTCTGTCCCTTTTTAAGACATCTGCGGGATGGTATGGTAGTATGGATTCTCCTACGGCACCACTACACTGGCTTTTTCTCTTATTTAACAAAAGAATTTGGTTTCAGTCAATACCAAAACCACGTGAGGTTAGAGATAAGATTCAATTCACACCAATTAGTCATATAGATATCAGGCCAGTAGAGTGTGATGTAGAAAATGATTGTAAGAACGAAATGTTTAGCCTTGAACCTGTTAAAGTTGAGGAAGAGAATTTCGAAATTGAGAATTCCAAATTTGAAGAAAATGGGAATCATGAAACAGGTAAGATATACACATTTTGTGATATTATTAAAATAAGGTTCAATTTACCTATTGGCAAGTAGCCCATGACAAAATAAAGAGGGCTTTTTTTATTTACTGATTTGCCTTTGCCTAAATTCAAAGTGCATGTTAAAAGCACTCTTATGAGAAAAGAAAATTACTATTCTGTTGCATCTTGAGTGAATTCACTAGGGTAGGATTGTTTACAAAAAAACTACACTGTTGCATTAGATTATTCCTGTCATGATAGTTGTTAGTTTAAATAAATAAATAATTGTCAATGTAAAGTAATGAGCATATTTAGACATTTTTTTTTACTTATGTATTAATATATTTTAAAAATATTTTGACCCTATATAAATGCAGCCAGTATGTATGTTACTAAGATGGATTAATTTCATAGGAATTAATGATATACTTACAACTGGTAAGCAACCACCAGTCTTTGCCAATTTCTTAGTGTCAATTTTTGCCTAGGAGTCGATCTAGGTGTACCTGCCCACACGGACTCCTCCCTCCTCCTCTTAACTATTTATGCCGTCAAATAGCAGGGCGTGTAATTCTGTGTCCAGTCTGAAGGGTATACAGTCAGTATATGCAATCTTAGTTGTCAGAGGTGACAGCGCATTGTAGCTTTTTATGTTCGAAGTTAGCTGCAGGCAGTCCATGGACTGCAGAACCCACTTACCATCAGGTGGATCGGCTACATACCATAAGGTGGACTGTTAGTTTGTTATCACTTGGTACTAAAGAAAAATATGGTGAAGGAGCTCAAGGCATCTTTGTACTGACAAGCACTTACCTACTAAAAACAAGTTGTAGCAGAACACTCACTAACTGAATCATCATCATCATTACTGCCCCAAAAGGAATGCCACAAAGCACGGGCCTGAGCCACCTGAATCCATCGACTTCCTGCATGTCTTACCAGGTCGTCACTCAATCTAGTGGAGGGCCGCCCTAAACTTCGTCTACCAGTACGAGGTTGCCACTCGAGAACCTTTCTTCCCCATTGGTTGTTAGTTCTTCGGTCCATTGCCACTTCAGCTTATTACACATAGCTTATGAAACATGCAGTATGGTAATGAAAGTGGGTGGCTCAGGCCCACAAGCTGTGTGATGGACTGTAATGATCTACTCGCTCCAAAAAAATATCAGTTTTTATTTTATATATTGAGTCAGAATCTGTTTTATTCTAGACACTACTGAAAAACAAGAAGACTTGGAGATTTATGCTTTTGAATATTGGCATGGATTCGGGGATGACTTGCCACTAACTGCATTTGGTCAAAGAGTAAAAAGATGACAATGACATAGGTAAAAGAATTTATGTTAAGAAACCTGTATCAAAAAATAAACACCACATTAGAAATTTCTCTTGCATCATGTTGTTGTAGATGTACTGTACATACAAAATTTAGTTCTTTAATTACACATGAACAAACATTAGAACCAAAATGATTATTTGTAGGCCATACAATTATCTTGTTTCATGCAGGAACTGAATGCGCCAGTGGTGACCTAAGGTGTTGTTAAGATAAAACAGGAAAGGGGATTCACTGAATTGTTGTTAGGGTTATTAACATGTCTGAGAAAGTTGCTGTAAGTACTACTGCTAATCATGAGGTACTGGGTTAGGCCAAAATCAGTTGTTGGGATTTTCTGTCAAGAAATTTTCAGTAGCAGCCCGGAGCCAGGAAATTGGCAGTGTTTCACCTCCGTGCCTCGGAAAGCACGTAAATTTTTGTTGAAATTCGTTAAATTTCTGTCTATCTATCTAACCCTGTATATATAAGCGAAATACCACTGACTGACTGACTCATCATGAGATTTCTAAAACTATACACCCGATTGACTTGAAATTTAGTATAGTTACTCATTTCGCAATGTAGACGACGCTCACTAAGAACGGATTTTACGATAGTCCCATCAAAATTTTTTTTCTTGATATGCTACATCTAGGTTCCGCAATAAAATATCGTGCGCCCAGCGAAGCGAGCCTTAATACGCTGTCGAAGCTACCTCTGTCGTTTTTTAAAATCCTTTCCGATTTCAGTTAACTTTTCGCTTTGGTTTTATTTTTAGGATGTGAGTACGAGGGGTGATCCAAAATTAATTATTGATAGTGAATATTAAACACGGTGATTATTATTAAAAAAAATATTTATTTTTCCACATAGTCTCCTAACAAGTAAACCCAGAATTCCCTTAGAAAAAAAATCTTTATCTTGTCCCTCCAAAAAGCCTCAACAGCGTTCATCACTTCGCTATCGTCTGCAAATTTGTTGCCTCGAAGGTGTTCCTTGAGCCGAGGAAATAGATAGAAGTCACTGGGAGGTAGATCTGGCGAATAGGGCGGATGTTCGAACAGTTCAAATCCCGTTTCTTGAATGGCAGCCATCGCAACCTGCGGCTTTGTGAGCCGGAGCGTTGTCTTGGTGAAACAGCACTCCAGCTCGCAATTTGCCGCGTCTTTTTCTTTAATAGCCTCCTGCAATCTTCTTATTTGGCCTGCGTAGTCGAGAGTATAAGCCCGAAATAATGGCTCCCTTTTCCAAATATTCCACCATAATTATTCCTTCAGCGTTCCCAAAAACGGACGCCATAACCTTTCCCGCCGAACTTGACACTTTGAATTTCTTTGGCGTCGGGAGGAGGCTCGGTTCCAAACCATTGATTGTTGTTTGGTTTCAGGATCGAAATGGTAGATCCAGGTCTGGCCCATGGTCACGAAACGTGATAAAAATATCTGATCTGCTTGGAACCTTTCGAGATTAACCCTCGAAATGTCGACTAATTAGTAGTTAGTTTGTACCAGTTCTGGCTCACTAAGTCAGAACTGCCTCATCGGCTGATGGAGGATCAACGGATCCTAAAAAATGGTGGTAAAAGAAAATCGCAACCTATTGTCTATGTTTCCTATCCTAACCTCCATCATCTTAACTCTAATTCTAATTCATTGCATAATAAAATTCAAATAATCCAAATAATTATTATAATGGGGTTTCATTCTAATTTTAACCCCAATAAAATATGTGCATATTGCAAAAAGAAAGGTCATTTAATAAACGAGTGTCGTAAACCTAAGTTTAAAAACAATAATATGCGTCTCGATCAACGTAACAACGCTGCACTATCAAGTACACAAGTACCGAGCACTAGTAATGTGCCGGACAATAATCGCTCTAATATACACGTTGTTTGCGTCTCTGAAAATAATAATGATGATTTAAACTAAACAAGGTTTCGGTGCCGCGTCTGCCGAAACGTACTATTAATTTAAATGACACGAGAACTATTAATCTTACTAAATCCCGTGTTCCTAAATTATGTTATAAAACACGAATGACAAAAATATTGATGACCATGCTTTAAATAATACGTCCAACGAGTCTTCAATGGAGCTTCAAGGTCGCACCTGTGGTCAATTCTCGTTGCACAGGGTTCCTCCACTTCAAATAAAGACTCGATTCCTGTGTTCCTAAGTTATTTTAACACAGGGTAATAAAAATCAGAGACTCAAAAGGTTGAAAATAATGTCTCAATTTCTAATAATTTTTATAATAAAAAATTTAATGGTTATCAACGTGACGCCACAAATTGCGAAAAATTTACGTCACTCTCTAGGGTTGGCACACGTGATAAAACTTATACAATAAATAATATTAATAATAATATTTCTCTCCCTCACGTTATGTTAAAGACTAATTATAATAAAAAGCCCCTATGTTTTCTTATCGATACTGGTTCTACGATTTCTATTGTGAAATATTCTAGTTTATTAAATCAACCAGTTTTAGGGACTGATATAATTACATTAGGGACTGATATAATTACATTGAAAGGTCTCAGTGATAATGACTTCACTTGCGCATCTCTCGGATCTATTAGGATTATTAACCTATTTTTGAAGCTGAATAAAAAATAAAAAAGAGGAAGCTGTTATCGTCAACCGTAGCACAAGCCGCTAGAGATGGTGTATCATACATTTCTACTAATTCTGACAACGGAGACCAAGCGGCGCATCTCATAAAAATTGAAATGTACGATATGAAGAAGTTATCCAAGATTCCAACTACTGATCATTGGAAACATGCTTCCACGAGGATTAAATATTATGTAAAGACTAATAAGGATAGCATCTACGATAACACAAACGCCTTCGTATACAATATTACAAAGACAATAGCAGAAAGTGAAAAAGTTAAAAAATACTTTTTTAACAATGACAGTCATTAGCTGATCATTAGTGAATGTGATTCTGTTTACTTAAATAACTTCTGTGTACTCATTAGATTCAACGAGCTGTCGTCTTGTGCTGCTGAGAGGAAGACAAGAGCAGAAGGAAGAGATGAGTGTGGCATACGTGTACAGAACACGTCATTGAATAGCAAAACTACAACACTGAGTGGAGAAGAAAAAGAGAAGAATATGCAGTACTCAAGAGCTGAATATCCATTCTTCAGTTCAAAGTCTAGCCGGTTGCTCAGTTTCGAAGACTGGCCTCTTGTTATGCGACAAAAGCCTGAAGATCTTGCAGAAGCCGGTTTCTTTTATACTGACCATGCAGACAAGACCAAGTGTTTCCATTGTGGTGGTGGTTTAAAAGATTGGAAAGATGATGATGATTCTTGGCAGCAGCATGTGCAGTGGTTTAGTCAGTGTGCTGATGTAAAGTTTAAACTCGAACAGTGTTTTGTATGAGATTAAATAGGGATGAGATTAATATGAAGAAATAAAAAATAATATATTGCATACAAGTTGTTTTATTTAATTTTATAATGTTTCACATAGTTACATACACACAAAATGCATTACACATAACACATAAATCTAACACACAAAACACATAACCTTAACTACTATAGTCTACAGTAACATTTCTGTTTTTATCTATGTCAATAATATTATCAAACTCAGCATAAACTATACAGTTAATTGTTTGTATTAGTGATGATTCAAATCGTACTTCTAATCTTACACTACCATGCTTTATGAGATTCCAATGAGTTGACGAGTTAGCTGATAAATCAGGAGTTAAATCAAATGCTAATAGACAGTAACCTTTGGCATACTGTTCACAAGAGGTTCCATTTCCTTCATTAAGAAAGTGAATACCAGTTCCCGAGAATAGAGTATGATATGCTGATGTAAATATACTATTATTAAAAGATGGTTGCAAAGCTTTTGAAGGTATTTGTTGACCATCAATATATAAGCTGAAAGAATTAATACCATAGTTTTCAAAGTTAAATGGATTTTTAATAAGGGAACCATTAAATGCAGAAATAGCCTTTCGTTTTAAATTCGTACTACCTTGCTTTAGGCGATCTATTATTGAGGCTTCCATAGGACGTGCTTGAACCATATCCGATAAAAGTCCTACTCCAGCGCTTAATGCCTCCTTGCCAATCGAGCACCACTTGAAAGTAAAGGTAGAACTGATCTAAATAACCCCCTAAGTAGCTCCCAATACCATGACCGCGTTGGTATGGTGAACCCTTATAAATTACTCCAACTCCTGACCCAGCTTGATGTGTATAATAATTTTCATATGGACATTTATGATGATTACGACGAGAATTCATTATTATAATTTTCGGAAATGTAGTTTTATACACACGGTTCCAAACTGGAATGGTATATTTTGTCCTGTGCTCGATCTTATAACTAACTCTCTCTTCGCATAACAGGTAAGTAATGAGGTGGAGAGAAAACGTGCATTTTATTTGCACCAAAAATGTATTTTGTAGGATCTAATGAAATGACTTAGTAAAGGAGTCATAACATCACCCACAATCTGAGGATCGATAATGTCACAATATAGAAATAGTTGAGATGGTAACACTAACTGTAAATTAGCAGGATACTTTCCAAAATTTTTCTCTAGGAGATTTTTATTTGGTTCATAACCTAGTTGTAAACTTAATTTGGGTGATATTGTTACGGATGTTATATTTTTATCCAAAACAGAAACAGACACAAATTTTGTTATTTCATTATAGCGAAATTTCAAGTTCTCTCCGATACCATTTAACGCTCTTAAAATATGCTCAACGTTATCATAGTTGGTAGCTGGAATATGTTTTTTGTGGTACACTGTGGATGGTTTATCTTCATTAGGCATGAACATGGATTTTGTAATGCATATAACATTTTCATGATCTTGAACAGTAAACATGGTACATGGATATTGAAACTCGACAACTCCAACCGACAATTCACCTTCTAATTTCATAGCTTTTGGTAATTTCGTTGAAAAATTTGTGGTCTTGTTATCAGGAAAGTATTCCATTGAACTATTGCTGAGCAAAGTTAAATAAAAACTTTCTTTATTCATATTTCTTTTAAACTAGAAGCTAAAATCCAACTGTTAATTTTATCTGGGTAACCTTTCCACTTCATTAATACTTCTTTTCTGTTATCTGAATAACAAGTGTCAATTATTTTATCTATTTTATATTGTGAGGTGGGGTTGTAAGTGATTTTCTGTAATTCACTCTACTCTTTCATTAAAAGTACCAACTATTGGTTCATTTTGTAAATCTGTTATTGTATAAACAACCCATGGATATCTATCAATTATTGAAGATATAATAAATATTTCATCACTCCAATTTGATTCATATCCTTTTTGGAAAACATGTTTATATTTAGTTATTCGAACATAATCACCCACATTGAAATTTAGTTTTGGATTTTCAAAAGAAAGTTTGTTTGACCGTCTGTCATAAAGATTAGTCCAAACTGTCATAATATTATTAGAATTTACATCACATGGGCACATCTTAATACTAGAGTGAAAGCTGTGATTATAAGAGTATATTAAATCTTGCAAAACATCTATATATCTATAAGTATTATTATGAGTGAAATAACGCCACATTTTCGATTTTAGAGTTCTTTGAAATCGTTCAACAATACTGACCTTAATGTCAGAATTGTTAGTGGTATAGTAATTAATCTTTTTGGATTTAAAGTACTTTTGTACATCTTTTGAAACAAATTCTATACCTTTATCAGATTGTATGTATTACATTCAGTAAAAATATACTTTCAAAACATTGTTTAGTTGTTTCTGAGTGTTTCTTTTACATTGGTCTTGCAAAAGCATATTTACTAAATACATCAATAACACAAAGTATGTAGTTGAAACCATCATTAAGTTCGCATATCATTTAAATCAGCTTGCCACAGTCCATTAATATTTGATAGAATGTACCTATTACGCGGGAATTTTTTTCGAATGGGTTTATGTAATGTGTATGTTTCTTGTGATTGTAACCATTCCTTTACTTGCTTTTTATCCATTTTACCCTTCATGACTTTTGATAATTTATCAATACTACCAAAACCAGCGGGATTATGTGGATCGTAATAAATCCTGTTAATTTCTTCTAGTACGGGGTCCATTTTTCCCATTCAAGCTTTTTACGTATTTTAGTTATAGATTTTTTATCTCTACTGCTCGGTGTAGAAACCTCTATTTTAGTTATAGATTTTGTATCTCCACTGCTCGGTGTAGAAAACTCTTGAACTTCAATCTCAGAGGGTTTGTTCAGATCTTTTGCTTGAAGCTGGTTAATAAACTCACATCTCTTTGGATTTCCAATATAAGTAAGTGGTACTTTAATATCTTTTAATGCTTTAGCAAATCTATCCCACCCTATCGGATCACTTCTTTTTAAGGGTTTTAGTGAATTTATTAAATCAACAATATTACTTCCAGGAATTTTTACATTATCAATTATGACTGTGCCTTCATTATCCCGATGTATTTTACTTTTACTTGTTCCAACTAAGTTTAATAATAACTGACCTTTTTTATTATAAGTTTTTAGTATTAAACTGAGTATTTGAGCTGGTGTGTAAAGTGAATTTGCATCATTCAGCTCAACTGAAGTTTTTAGATCTCTATCTTTATTTTTAAAACCAATTTTAGACTCATTTGAATCTTCATTAGATGTATCAGAATAAATTGGTAATCTGAGTGGTTGACGATCCTCTTCGGTAAAATGAAGGTATCTTTGTAGTGTTTGTAAATATAACATTCACTTCTTTCGGTCTTCCGTCTTACTATTCATAATATTTTGCATTTCAATATCTAATCGAGACAAATTACTATTAACCTTATTTTCTAGATTTAATTTTTCAATCAATCCAGGTTCGATAAGTATCATTTTCTTTGCATTTTCCATATTAACTGGCTAGTCCACTTACTAACCCATTCAATATTGCACCTAATATTATTGGTAAGAAAGCCCCTCCTTTTTGTATAATTATATTTTTTCTTAGTTTATGTTTACACTTACGCACCAGTTTGCGGAGTTTATTTTTGTGTTTATTCAATTTTTGATTATCTTGATCTTTAAGAGGTACCTTTCCTTGTAAAACATTATGAATACATTCACAAATACAATTTATTTCTTCTTCATCACACGTTTTAAGTATTGCTCTTTGATATTTTGGTTTAAGCGTATGCAAAGCGTTTAGCAAATTTTTATGCGTTGTGAGTCGACGATGTATCATTTAGAAATGATTTGAATTGTTTGATTCTTGGTGTATTTAAACTCTTTTGTGGGGACGTAGACTGTACAGAAACCATTAAATGGGAAGACATTTGTCTTGAAACGACAAAAATCATTGGTATTCTGTCTTAAATCTACCATTAAATGTCCATGCGCCTCTAGAGTTGGATCCCTGTAAGCATCTTCAATGAATTTTGGGTTATCTGGTGATACTTGTCGTGCTAAATATCTTATTTGAGTTTTATCTGGAGGGTTTTTAAAATATATTATATAACTTGAGTTTAAAGAAATGTCTCTTTGACCTTTACCCTGATGAAATAAATTTTGTGTTAAATAAAATACACTAAGATTCCTGTGATGACTACCTTTTGTAAATATATCCACAATTCTTCCATCAGACTCTCTCATTACTTACTTACTTATCTTCACGCACAATCCCTGACGGGGTAGCCAGAGAACAGATCGCCAAGTGTCACGATCCTTACATATCTCTTTCGCTTCTTTCAGATTCATAATCTTCTTCATACATGCACGTCTAGGTATCCGAGTACTCTTGACCCTCCCTCTTCGAGCAGTTTGCTCACATGGTCTTCGAGTTAGTCTCGGTCTACCTCGACACCTTTTAATATTAACTTTCGCGCTATATATTTTCTTCACCATTCGGTCTTCACTCATTCGCTCAACGTGCCCAAACCATCGAAGCACGCCCTTATCAATTTTGTGATAAGGTCATCTTTCAAACCTGCCATATTGCGAATCTCTTCGTTTCGCTTTCGGTCGGCCATGGTAACGCCGCACATTTTACGAAGAGATCGCATCTCCACTGCATTCAACTTGCTTTTATGCTTCTTCTGGCATACCCAGGTTTCGCTGCCATATAACAAAGTTGGTACCAACACTGCGTTATGTATTGCAAGGCGTGCGCTCTTCACTACGCCTTGCCTTTTGACTAAAGCAGTCAAGGCACCATTGACTTTGTTCCCGGCAGCGACACGCCTGTCCACATCTAAATCACATCTTCCATCCGGCTAAAAGCACTCCCCAAGTATACAATTTCATTTACCTGTTCTAGACATTCTTGATTTACCCATATTTCACACTTCGTTCTCTCTTCGTCCCTTTCAAATACCAGAACCTTAGTTTTATTGGCATTCAAACGGAGACCTTTAATTTCACATTCCTCTTTCATACGCGTGACTAATGCCTGCAGTTCTGCCTCTGATGGTGCAATAAGCACTGCATCATCAGCATACAGCAGACAATTTACTTTTATGTCACCCAATTTCACACCCAGACAGCTATCTTTCAGCTTCTGTAAACAGCTGTCGAGATATAGTATGAACAGCCAGGAAGACATGACACAACCCTGTTTTACTCCCGTTTGGACGCTAAACATGGGTGACAGGTCATGCCCTACCCGCACACAGGCTTTACAGTCGCAGTAAAGTGCCTGCACAGCCCTTAGCAATCGACCATCCACACCGTACCCCGGCAACAATTCCACATTTTCTTCCTTACAACCTTATCAAATGCTTTCTCAAGATCCACAAAAGCACAGAAAATCCTCTGGTTAGCAGCCAGAAGCTTCTCCGTGATCATGCGGAGAAAATATTTGATCCGTGCATCCTCTTCCAGGTCTAAATCCGCATTGAGCCTCCCATAGAAATCTTTCCGATTTCTCTTGCATCTACGTGTCAAAACCTTCGAGTATACTTTACTTGCTAAACTGGTCAGGCTGATCGCCCGATAGCACCCGCAGTCAAAATGTGAACCTTACCTTTATATAAGGCACAATGACTGCGGATCGCCAATCATCCGGACGTCCCCGTCCGCCAGCACAAATTGCACAGCAGATGAAAGCTGTCCCAGACGCGAGGCCCACCATACTTGATCATTTCAGCAGTAACTCTGTCTAGTCCCGCGGCCTTACCACATTTCAAACTTCGAATCGCACGTTCAATCTCTTTCATACTGATGACCTCAGCGTCATCGAGGTCCAGGTCTGGCGTACCAGTCACGGAGTCATCCCGGATCCTCACTAAGATCATCACGCATACATTTCTCTATAAAATTCGCTCCATCGCTGCATGACGTCCGATTTTCTGTGAGGACGTCATTAGTTCTCAAAGCACTTTGTTCATTCTTAAGGCCGTCGCACCACTTCGGGTCCTTCAACCTCTTTCCAGAAGAGTTTGAGTTCTCCTAAAGTTGTGCGACAACCTTTGTCCGCTTCCATTCTACACCTTTCACGCATTTCCTCAATCAATGCTTTCGTGTGAACTTTCTGCAGCTTATATCTTTCTTTCATCTTCTCTCTCATATCCTTATCATTACTAGAGGCCAAGTAGTCTAACCATGCTTTCTTCTTCTTCTTTACAGCTTCTTTCTTCATCATTCCACCATGCATCTCTTCTTTACTACTGCCTCTTTTATTGTTCCATACTTCTTCCGCTGCACTTACCATTCCATCCCTAAGGTTCTGCCATGTTCTCTCCACACATTCATTTCTGCCATCGATGGTGTCAAGCTTTTCAGCTACCCTCGCATGATATTTGTCCCTAGTATCCGCTTCCTGAAGCTTCAACTTCGGATGCGACAGACCGATGCGGTTCTGTTACCGCCGTCCGGTAGCGCCAACCCGCGAACAGACCTCAAATCTAGTGATCACTAGATAGTGATCCGTTCCTAGGTCAGCACCCTGAACACTCGCGTATCCATCACCTGTTTTCGCAGTCGGTCATCCACCAGGAACAAATCGATCATACTTCTCTCATTCTTACTTTCTCTAGTATACATATGGATTTTCTTGTGATTAAACATAGTGTTTGTCACAAGAAGACCCTTTCCTTGCATACCGCTAGTATAAGCTTGCCAGCATCATTAACTCTTTTATCGCCAACTTTCCAAGCACCGACTCGTACCCTGGTCGAGCGGTACCAACCATCCATTCAAATCACCACATACAACAATTCTTTCGTTTTCCCTAGCCAAATCTAGAACTTCTCTTACATTCTCCCAAAACTCCTCCAGCTCAGCCCTGGACGACGAAGCTACCGGCGCATAAACAGCCAAAGGAATAACTTCGTCAGTCCCAATTTAAAGCGAACCAGAGTAGTCTTGAGTTCACAATCTTATATTCAGTCATAACATCGACCAACCGAGACGACAGCACCCCCACTCCCTGGCGGGCGCTCTCGCTCTCAGGACTCGGACCATAGAGCTAACGCCCCACCAGGAGCTCTTCAGTACCACTGCCCTTCCGTTTGGTCTCTGACATACACACGACATCTAATTCTCTTTCTTTCATTATTTCAATCAACTCATTCGTCTTATCTTTCATGTTTCCTCTAATATTCCACGTGCCAACTCTGCACTCCGTCCTCCACCTTCCGCCGTGTCGGGCTGTGCGTGACGGTGGCGGTCCCCATCGCCGCTTTGCGCGCTGCATTCCACACCAACGGGGACCAGCTGGTGTGCGTCGCTCATTAGATCATCAATAATAACAAGATGTGGGTTTCACCATCAAACATATTAAGATTTGGAATTCCTTGATGATAGTTAACATTTGGTAAATTATATAAAGGTTGCATTTCATCAAAGCACCATGTGATCTGATTAAAATCACAATTACATATTTCCGTAATTGATTTTATGAAATTGGTTACAAAATTTGACTTCCCACATCCACTTGCTCCTGCCACAATAGCAGTAAACGGATGGATAAAGTGAAACATTACACACGTCTAAAGTTCTAGGGATGAAATAAAAATCAAAGTGTTGGTGTAAACAATTAATATATGTATATTGCAAAAATTATATAAGACAATGATTTGTATACTATTTCTAACATAATTAGTACATCAATTTTACAATCACTTCAACCTTAAATGTTTACACTCAACCTTAAAACACACACACACACACACACACACACACACACACACACACACACACTCACTCACTCACTCACTCACTCACTCACTCACTCACTCACTCACACTCACTCACACTCACACTCGAAAAGTGAATATGAGACATTATTCGGAGTAATTGGCTAAAATACTTTATATCTAGCAACGTAATTTAGTATCATTATGTAAAATATTATAATTTCTTTATTTCTCCCTGGGTTAACTGATAGAGAATGCCATAAGGCATAAACTCCGCCCATTGTAAACCGTTTAAGGTGTCTTGCAGTAAAAATGCAATAACTTACAATAAATAATAAATAATGATTTCTTATATTTACGCGAACACTACACATTGAATAATAAAGTAAAATATAAATAATAAAGTTTAACTTCGACAAATAATTTTTCAGAAACTTCTGAGAAGAAGATTAAATCAAATTCTACTGATTGTAACATAAACGATGTTCGTGAAGAAAACCTCGATTTTGAAGGCCCTACTATTAAATCAAACTCTAAAATTAAAAACATAATCAACCAATTAATAAAAAAGGAAAGCATCCTGCAAAGATAATGAAAAAGAAAATTTTGAAACAAAAGAGTGTAAATATACTTAAGAAAAAAACATCTGGGACATCAACTAAATACATTTTTGAATGTAATAGTTGTAGTAAAAATTTTTCAACAAAAGACATTCTCGCCAAACACATTTCACACAGTCATAAGACGCAAAAGAACTCGGACACCACTGCAGTTCGGACACAAGTAGAACAAACTCCAGTACCACAACAAACAGAAATATTTAATTGTGATATTTGCGAATTTAAGACATCTCAAAAACGTTACATTTTGGCACATTTTAAAGCGCACGTCGCTAAACTAATGTACTGTTGTAATAATTGTGAATATAAATGTATTCGAAAAAGTGAGTTGCGAAGGCATATGAAAATACACGCCGGAGAAAAACCTTTTTCGTGTAATATCTGTGAATTTAGATGTAATAGAAAAAGTGATTTGCAAACTCATATGAAAATACATACTGGAGAAATATCCTTTTCGTGTAATATCTGTGAATATAGATGTATTACAAAGAGTCGTTTGCAGACACACATGAAAATACACACTGGTGAAAAACCTTATTCGTGTAATAGCTGTGAATATAGATGTATTACAAAAAGTAATTTGCAAAGACATATGAAAATACACACCGGTGAAAACCTTTTCGTGTAATACCTGAATACAGATGTATTACAAAAAGTAATTTACAAACACATTTAAAAATACACACTAGAGCAAACCCTTTTTCGTGAGCTATCTGGTAAAATATGTACAATAAGTATTGTGTAAACGTGTTTTATATAAATATGTGTGTAGTAGATAAAAATATTTTTTGTGAATTTGTGATGTAATTATATAACGAGTAAAAAAACCTTTCTGTGCCTTATGTGCAAATTGAAACAGCATTTATTCTAAAGAAGTTAATTCAATACCTAATTTAAAATTTTGTACAACCGACTTCAATATAAATTATTAAGAATAATTCAAAAACTATTGGTCAGACCTTGATCAAATTTATACGGGACCACATGAGACGCACCAGCTTTCAAATAAAAAAGTAATCATCGAAATCGGTACATGCAGAAAAAGTTATGAGGTAACAAGCATAAAAAAGGACTTTCTATCCTCCTTTTTGAAGTCAGTAGAAAGCCAAAAAAAATGGAACCTTAAAATAAATACCGAATGTGTGAATGGAGGTTAGTGGAAACAGACTAGACCCACATGTTTTTTTTTTTAATTTCGATGATAGTTTTTCTTTTTTCGCTTCGACTTATCGTTACCCATGGATTGCGTCATATTTGCCATAGTTGCCATGCAGGTGGGTTGGCAACCGCGGTTTTTTATTATTTTCTGTTGTAAGCAAGGAGACGCTGCTGCCCATCTCCTAGTTTGTTTCCCTTTGTCGTCTCTTAGGACACCCACGGGACGATATGGGGTAGTGGATATTCTAACACCGCCACTACACGGTCTCATCTCCATATTCATAGTTTTTTATTTTATAATATTGAGTTGTTATCAGGAAGATGCTATGATGTCCATCTCCTGTTTCAGTTTCTTTAGAAAGGTCTCGTTCCACATAGTTAGGGCTGTTCTTTGGGTGGATTGTTGGTTCAAACGAATCTCTTTGCTAAGCATCCGTTAAATTCTGGGAGCGTGTAGCTGGTCGTCTGCCTCTACCTTGTCTACCTCTACTTCGTCCACCTCGTCCTAGCAAAGAACCTCTGATACGTGCTCTAGGTATATTTGGAGACTCGGTGCGTTTTGGCTCTGAGACATCTTGATTTTCGGTAAATTCGTCAGAAGATGAACTTGAATGATTACCATTCTGGTTTCTTTTATATGTGGGGTCATCTTAGGAGTCATCCGACGAGAAATCGAAATCTGATTCGTTCATTAAATCCAATACTGAAAAGAAAAAGAAAACATAAATTACATCGAATGTCATATGTGTAGGACATCAAAATAAATAAATAAACTCAGTATACGACTGATGTCGTACGGATAGGACATCAAAAAGTAAGTTTAAGTAAAGTTTAAGTAAGTAAAGATACCAAACAGAGTGGTTGATGTTAGTGCCTTTTATAAAAACAAGTGGTGTGTAAAAAAATTTATGATGAGATGTGATGTTTGAATTATTTTTTTGTTTTAAATATCTTATTCTGTTAATAAAATAACATATAAATGCTATTAATTGTTTTATTTTTACAATAAATAATAAAAACAATCAAATTTAGAGAAACCTACATTATGGGCTATACAGGGTATTTTTGAAACGCTCCCGAAAACGAAGACAGATGTAAGTACTAAGGATACCTATGATGATGGGTCACAAAGAAATTCGATGCCGAGGAAAAAAAAATCATCTTTTCACAACGTTTTATTAACTTTATTCACGCTCCATCATGTTGTTACAGTTAATTGAAACGATATTTCACAAAAAAATCATGAAAATACAGAAACATAAAACCAGCAGTGAAACTTAAAAAAGAAAATCAGCTGACAATAGGGTCAATATCCTCGCGGTCGCCGAACTACGAAAGATCGGTACGAAACAATGCATTAGGTATACTACACACGCTGCTTCGTGTCACCTCGCGCTGTGGAATTTACACATGCTTCAAGGACGTTACTTCATGCGCATTTGTTTTGGCGGGATTGATTAATAATTTTAGTTTTTGAGACAGTTCCGTCTTGACTATCACGAGCGATAGTTCAATTGTTTTGTTTATTAAATTATTGTCGTTATTACTTGTTATTTATTAATTAATGATATTGTTCTTGTTGTTACGTTTTGTGTTTTTTGTTTTGTTTTAATAATGCCTAACGCGTAGGTACGTTTATAGTGCTCGTGAATACGGCAACATGTTAATGTGCCTTGAAGAATCTCATAAGGCCACGGAGGATCGGTAAGCTGTTTCATACCTAATTTTTTTTAAATAACTTAGTACTGAACTGATCGGAATAGGTACATAACTGAATACATCAGAATAATAACATACCTACACAATGGATAAAAAAGCATGACTCTAACCTTGTTAACATTTTATTTAAGTATTTTTTTTATTAGCGGGGAATCGAACCAGTTATTTGGTTTATTTAACCTAATTTTTTTTAAATAACTTAGTACTGAACAGATCTGAATAGGTACATAACTGAATACATCAGAATAATAAACACACCTACACAATGGATAAAAAAGCATGACTCTAACCTTGTTAATATTTTATTTAAGTATTTTTTTCATTAGCGGTGAATCGAACCAGTTATTTGGTTTATTTAACCTGTGAATTCGAATTAAAGTGGCTATGGAGACAAACACAGTGGCAAAATAGTAGGTTACAGATAAGTTAGGTATTTAGACAAGTGTTGTAAATTATTAGGTATTGTGGTACGCGAATTCGGCGTTCGCGCGTACATTGACCCCTAGTAAGCTGATTGTAATTCAGTAATTCCACTGCTGGTTTTATGTTTCAGTATTTTCATGATTTTTTTTGTGAAATATCGTTTCAAATAACTGTAATAACATGATGGAGCGTGAATAAAGTTAATAAAACGTTGTGAAAAGATGATTTTTTTTTCCTCGGGATCGAATTTTTTTGTGACCCATCATCATAGGTATCCTTAGTACTATCATCTGTCTTCGTTTTCGGGAGCGTTTCAAAAATACCCTGTATTTAACCGTGCAATTTAATACTAATGATAATATAAAATTTGTAGGATCGTTATCTTAGACTCATACTTTACTAATAAGTATTCATAATTTTAATTAGAATTAGAGATATTCCAGTTGGAATGAAATAATTGCCCTCAACAAGCCCTGACTGCACACCGGTTGCACACACCTTACAAATGCGGCCTTTGACAGTACACAGTTGTAAGGATAACTGATAGCGGCTGTTAAAACTTTCTATTTCATAAGCCAGCGCGCCGACCGACGCGTGGTTCAAATTATTATTTTTTACTTTTTAGAGATGTCTTTTTCTCTGACAATTTTACTATGTATACATTTGACATTCAAGGATTTAATTAAACTATACTTAATCAATATGGTTGTTTTATTGTACCTATAAAATCATACATGCGCGAACTGAATGCATCTATGAGTCGATTATGATTTATTTAATTATACTATTTACGTGTTGAGCTATAAATATAGAACAAACACTCGGAAGCCCACGAGCTCACTAAACCCGGTCCTAAATGATGTAAATTGGCCGCGGCTTCTGAGAGGATATCTTAGATAAATTGTAATAAAATGATCACTACAACTCATTTACAATCTCATTGCTTTACGTTCATCCCGGAGCCATTCATTTCGCGCACAATCAAATAGTCATAAATACGTCCCCCTAGAAAAGAAAATTAATTAAATTATTCTTTGACGTTGTACAACCAAAATAAAAAGAACTAGATTACCCACACAATGGTGGTAAAAGTCTAAGGCCCGTATTAATAAACGTTACTCAGCTCAAGTACACGCACTTGAGTACAATCTTGAGGTTATGATCTTATTAATAAACATATCTCAAGATGCGGTTTAGGTTTACGATATCAGCTGAGTGCTACACTGATTAATAAACGAAACTCGACTCTCAAGTGTGTATACTTGAGTCCAAGTCACAGAACAGTATTCCTAAGTACAGCGTTGTGTGATACTGTTTTGATGTGTTTATTAATTAGCAACGATCTTGAGATGCTGATTTCGTAATGAGGGCGTATCAAATGATTACGCACTTGAGTTCGTCGTTGAGTAACGTTTATTAATACGGGCCTAAGTATGGCAATTTAAATTGCATGTAATTGTAGTAATGTACTTATGACGAATTATCGCTATCTCTTACTGACATACGCTGAAGTCTTGTCTACCTATATTTCTCTGCCTACGGTTAGTCTAATACGCCAGTATATTCTAAGGCCCGTATTAATAAACGTTACTCAGCTCAAGTACACACGCACTTGAGTATAATCTTGAGTTATGATCTTATTAATGAACATATTTCAAGATGCAGTTTAGGTTTACGCTTAGATTATTTACTCTCTAGATAACGCGTCACGCAATGAGCGATGCAACAAAAACAGGCCAGTTTTTACAAGCGCGTGCGTGAGGCACGCACACACGCTTAGCGGTTGCTATGGCGACAGAATAAATAACTATGGCTTACAACAGCGTCATTTTTTTGGAGTTTATGGCCTGGTATCTAGACCTTTAGGCCAATACCCCAGCGTCATTTGTATCTGGGAGATACCAGCTAATAAATCTATCCCGATAAAATGGGGAAAAACTGTAAAATTATGTCATGTTAATAAAATCATAAATTATAATATTTTAATATGGTGCTTTCAATTGTGTGTTTAGTTGTCTGTTGAGTTAGAATCTATTTTTTTTTGTAAAGAAAAATATAATCAAATAAAAATCAATTACGCATTTACAAAATATGTTTTATTATTTAATGTATGGTATCGACTTATAAAAATACTAGAGGTTGGCCAGCGGTTTCGCCCGAGTCATAGTTAAATAATTTATCCCACAGGTACCCTTTACCGTAATATTTTATCCCATTGCGTTTCTACAGTTTAATAGATCCTTTTAACAAGAAATATTCCGTCCTGCATTGTTGTACCAGCAAGAGTTGATATATGAGTGCCCCATTGAACATAGTCACTCCCAGGAACACAGTAGTCTCTTCTATTTTCAACCTATCATTATTTACCATTAAATGTTTGTAACTACTAATTTAACCTTTAAGTAGTGACGTGGGTGTCTCACAGACGGCCTCGATGCAAAAATCAGTCTCGTGGCGTTAATTTTTTAAAGACGCTCCCGCCCCTCCCGCTACCTTCGGGTTTCGGTGGCGTGATCGGTCAGTCGAGTGCTCGCGCTCGTGGCAGCAACACCTGTACCTGTACGACCGTTTGGTGTCCCTGAGACGTGAGGTCAGTATTTGCGTAAATGATTTATTAGACGTCACTACAGTATTAGTGTATTTTTTCTAAGTGTCTCTTATTCTTCACCTCACTGTGTACGTTATTATTTTAGATGGATCAACCTGGACCTTCAGGAAACAAAGGAAAGCGAGTAGCTCTAAATACTTCGACAAATGAAAAGACCTTAAGTCAGTGGATAGAGGCTGAGTTGGAGCGAGACTTCAGTGATGTGGACGATGAAGAAGTGGATCCAGATTTCTGTTTGCACAGTGATCATGACTCGGCTTCAGAACAATCTGAGGATGAAGAAACTCAATCTCAACGACAAAGATCACCCCGCAGTTCAGTTGCGATGCAAGATTCAGGTCTATCTTCAATACAAGATAATATACACACAGAATCCCAAAGATACTACATAGGTAAGAATTGTTTTAAATGGTCAAGCGATGAACCAGTGATGCGTAACTGTCGTTCACTAAGCCACAACTTGGTTGACATACCTAGATCATAGCCTAGAGCATTCACCAACCTAGAAACCTTGTGGAGACATTTTATGGATGACGATATTACTGACAAAACAAGAATATACCAACAAAAAACTTGCCCAGATACGGGTAAAATATAAAAATCAGGAAAAACCTGAGCTTCGCAAGAAAAGAAATTGAAAAAAGCAAAGAAATGAAGGTTTTCTTCGGGTTATTATTTCACTCATCTGTCTTCAAATCTAACCATGAGAATGCCAAATATATCTTTGCTACAGATGGTTCAGGCCGAGAGATATTTCGTGCAGTTATGTCTCAGTATAGATTTCTTACACTTTTGAACTGCATTCGCTTTGACGATGTAGAAACCAGACAGCAACGACTAGAGACTGACAAACTGGCAGCAATTTCGGATATATTTGAAAAGTTTATATCTAATTGCAAAAAGTTTATGTACCCGGTGCTTACTGTGCGTAGATGAAATGCTTGTTCCTTTGAGGCCGATGCAAGTTCATAATTTATATGCCCAAAAAACCAGCAAAATACGGACTTAAAATTTTGTTAGTTTGTGATGCTGAGACATTTTATGTCTATAATGCTTATATCTACTGTGGCAAGGAATCGGACGGTTTAGGTTTACCAGAAGATGACAAAAAGTTTGCAATTCCTACACAGTCTGTTTTGAGACTTTGTAAAGACTTTGAGAACACCAATCGTAACATCACTGCTGACAACTGGTTCAGCTCTTATGAGCTAATGGAGCAGCTAAAACAGAGAGGTCTGACTTATGTTGGAACTCTAAAAAAAAATAAACGTCACATTCCACCTGAATTTCAAGCGTCCAAAACAAGAGAACCTGAAACAGCATTGCATGGATTTACAAAATACTTTACCTTGGTTTCTTATGTTCCCAAGAAATCTAAAGCAGTTTTACTGATTTCGTCCATGCATCACACGTCCGAAATTGATCCCGTTACCAAGAAACCGGTTATCATAATGGAGTATAATAAGACAAAGGGTGGGGTTGATGAAGTTGGCAAAAAATGTTCGAACTATTCCTGTAGCCGCCGCACTCGCAGATGGCCTTTAGCATTTTTTTTTCAGATTGCTAGACTAGAGCGGAGTGAATGCCTTTGTGCTTTATAGGCAGTGTGCTGACGTACCAGACATATCAAGAGGACGATTCTTACAGGATCTTGCCCGAGAATTAGTTTTACCACATTTACAACGACGAGTCTACAATGACCGTCTTCCAAGAGAGCTAAGACTGACAATGAAACGGATTCTTGGCGAAGATTTACCGCCAGAACCTAGCCGCATTGAGTCAGCTGTTGGTGAAAATGACAAAAAGACTTGTAAGGTGTGTCCAGCAAGGCTGAAGCGACGCACAAGGTACAAATGCGTTGCATGTCATAAGCCTATATGCTTAGGCTGTTCCAAAACAATCTGCAGCGACTGTAATTTAGAAGACTGATTCTGTGTAGTTCCTATATTATTTTAGTAATTGTTGAAGAAGTAAGAAATTTTATTTTTGTTAAAAAATAAGTCTGTTTGTTTATTTCATAACACTTAAGAAGTGCGTCTTTATAGAATGTGATTTTTCGTAACTTTTGCCAAATGTCCTAATAAATGTTGATTAATGCTTAAATTGGGTTTAATTTTAGTCTATATCATTAAAAGAGGTTTTTATTTTGATTTTAAATGCCTAATTAATAATTAAGTTTATACTATTGACATAAATTGCGTAGACGTCTATAAAACGTCACATCACCATTTATGAGTTATGCAAACCAAATCACTACTTAAAGGTTAATAGCCCTCTCTTTGAACTTGTTTTTTAAATAATTTGCGTTTTGAGGTTGCATCACTTTTTACTTCATCTAATTTAGCTATATGATAACAAATATTTTTCGGCGACCAGTCTTATTAAGTTCACTTGGTGAAGAGAACCACACGCGTGTTCAGTTTCAACTTTAAAATAAGTATTTTTATGACCAATAAATTGTTTTAATATACAAGATAAAATTTTTGTGTAAGTAAGCCTAGTCATTATAAAATTTTGTCTAAGAAACTTTCTGATTACTGTCTCCGAGTCTTACATATAGAATATACATCCCTTGAAGCATAAATCAATCCGCTTCATCCCGTGCGCTAACTAGTTTTGGTATTCATGCTTTTCATTTGAAAACAAACATTCAATGCATGCAGTACATTTGATTTGTCTACGCAGACATCTCACACACAACCTGAAATGTAACCAACGATCTGTTGTGTATATTCAGATAATAAAGAATCATCTAAAAATCGAGACACATTTCCTCCGTTTTCATCCGAAATATTTTCTCTTTACTTATTATGTCCACCCATCGACTTCTAATTATAGGATCAATAGGTATCCTAAAACCATGTATCCAAATGGTCACATTCTGATTTTGATTATTATACAATACTATTTAGTAATACAAATAACAAGAGAAAAAAAAGAAAAATATTTAAGACTCAATAAAACACCCGACTGCGCGGAACCTTGCAAAACAAAACAATCGGTCCATCCGTTTAGGCTGTACAGCCAAACAATTTTGAAATATACATACATACATACACACACCATGATGTATTTCCTCCTTCTAGTGCAGTCGGGTAAAAATGAACATACATCAGCTTTTAAGACAACTATACGGGGAAATTCGCAATCCAAGACTGGCAACACCAAAAAACGACGCGTTGATTTTGTAAATAAAATTATCAATTTATTAGTTTAGTTTTCGTAAATTACTATTAGTTTTGAGTTACTTACCGATGGTAGGAGATTTTGTTAGTTGTTTGTAAACGTCCTTTGTAATTTCTGCAAATTTTGATAGCGCAACTTGTCATTTTCACCAAAAAAATTTATCTCAAAAAAGTTGAGCCGTGCGTGCGTATCTCTTGGCGTTACAATTGACAGTGAGGAGCGGGGAGCGCTTTAGAGGCTAACAGTTAGCTGATATTTTTTTCGACGCTTTTGAGCCGCCGTTACTCTATCTAGAGAGTAAATAATCTAAGGGTTTACGATATCAGATGAGTGCCACACTGATTAATAAACGAAACTCGACTCTCAAGTGTGATTCCTAAGTACAGCGTTTTGAGATACTGTTTTTATGTGTTTATTAATTAGCAACGATCTTGAGATGCTGATTTCGTAATGAGGGCGTATCAAATGATTACGCACTTGATTGTTGTTGTTTTTATTATTCGCTCGAGAGAGCAGGCAAAGGAACTAAGCCATACAGCCTTGTCTTTTTTATTTTGAATATATAGAGTTTTAAGGTGTAAAGGCCGGAACCAAGTCTTATTTTTCTTCTTTTCATCTCTTCAAAATCCATAAAGGCCGAAGCCAAGTCTTATTTTCTTTAATTCTTCATATTTTCAAAAACCGTAAAGGCTAAAGCCAAGTCTTCTTTATATTGAGTTGAGTGATCAGTTACAGGCTGACAGGTAAACAAAAACAAAATATATATTTTTTTATAACTGGCTTTACGGCTTTGGGTTCTGAGCCTGAAGTTCAATGTATAGTTATCCTTCATAGTACATCGCTTCACAAATGTTGATTTGTCACATTGTGCAGCCCTTGGGAGATTTTGACGGCAACTTGAGCCAGCAGACAGCTGACAGTTGGCGATGGTATCTCAAGGCGCCTAAGCAGACAGACGCATTATCTTGAGAATCACATCACCATCAGAGCACTTGTTTCACCGTTTCCACTAATAGTTCACATGCGCAGACATTTAATACATAAAATCGCACCACTTTTACATATCAAAATCCACTTCAAACCATTATTTATACAATAATACAGGAGCAGCAAACCGCCGCCGGTCAAGTTCCCGCCAAAACTCCTTATGCACTTGAGTTCGTCGTTACATACATTGTCGTCTGCTTGTGTGCTATTTAGCACACAGCAGGTCTCGGGCCTCGGGCATATCCCCTTTACCCGGAATCTCCTCGCGGTGCATCACTATGCACCGGTCGTGGGAGCCGTTATGGCGTTGTTAGTAAAATTTTCAAAAGTTCGGGGTTCGGTTCCCCGGTCACTTTTGTTCGAAAAATTTTTTTCCTGATTTGTGTTGGTCTTCTTGTATGGCCTACATAGAAGCTGTGTAGGCCTATACGGATGGTTTAGTTGGCCTATTCAGGCGGTTGGGTCAGTTTATAGGCTATATTGTCCTATGGGCGTTTGAGTTGGCCTGTCTGCGGCATTGTGGGTTATTACTCGACTCTCTAATCACTATAGAGAGGAGTTCTCTTGGTAGAGGTCGCCCGTCCGGTGGCCGAGCATGTAAAGGTGCTAAGTTGTTTAGATGTTCATGTGGCCCGTTGTCTGCGCGGTCAAATAAACCGCGCGCCTGCACCTGTCCGACCTGCACCGACGATAGTTCGTAATGAGTAATTCTGCTGGACCTGCAGCCGCTGCCTCTGCCGTTCGCTTAGGAGTGCGTACCAGGCCGGAGCGGCGTAGGTGATCTTAGGTCTTATGTACATCTTATATATTTTAATTTTGGTCTTGATTGAAAGCTTGGATGCCAGGACTGGACGGAGCATCGCCCGCGCACTTCTGGCATTGCGGACGACGATGTCGACGTGCGCGGTCATGCGCAGCATCCTATCTATCCGGCATCCAAGGTAGGTCACGGCCTTTTCGTACGCAATCTCCTGGCCTCTTAGCGTCAACGGGGGCGGAAAGTTTCTATATCGGCGGGTGAGAGGCGGCGTCTTCCCAACATTTACGGCCATCCTCCACTCATCCAGCCACGGTATAACAGGTCCAGCAGGCGCTGCATTTTGGCGGCGGCGGATGGGCTCTTCTGGACGAGGTAGTGTAGGCGCTCGTCCGCATATAGCGCCAGCTCTACATCGTCCTCCCATTCGCGTAGGTGTCCTGCCAGTGTAGGGATATCATTTGTATACGCCGCGTACAGGATCGGCGAACAGCTACGCCCTGGTACGCCAGCTCTTATGGGTTTTACTGCGGATTCGGCATCTTCGACACAGACGTAGAAGCTCGGTCGGCTAGAAATGACGCCTAGCCGCGCAGCATAGCCGGAGGACACTCGTCTGGTGTATCATCTTGTAGAGTAGGCCAGTGCCACCCTGTCGAACGCCTTCTCGATATCGAGGGACGCCCAACGATGTGCGATCCCGATTGTGTTCGGCCGCCAGGTGGTGCAGCACTCTGGACAGCTGTGTTGCTGTGGTGTCCGCTCCTAAAACCGTGTTGCTCCGCCCGAAGTTGTATGCACGGGCGGATTCTTCTTATGTGATTCTTTCGAATAGTTTGGCTATGTGCGACAGCAGCGTTATAGGTCTATAGCTGCTCTACGCCTGTCCTTCGGTTTCGGCAGAACTATGACCTTGCCGATTTTCCAGTCCTCCGGGAAGTGTGAAGTCCAGTATGCCATTGTAGAGTCGTCCTAGCTCTACAATGGCTCTATGGGGCAGCTGTCGAAGTGCAGCGTTCGTGACCAGTCGTGCCCGGCGCCTTCCTCGGTTGCAGGCAGGTTACTGTCCTCCGCAGTTCAGCGGGGAGATGAACCACTCTCCTGCAAGCGGTGGCGCGGGCGACGACAGGAACTCCTGTACGCGGCTCTCCTTTTGGGCGTGAAGCTCATGTACTCCACTTGCTGGGTTCGGCATAAATTGCTCCTCGAAGTGCTCGGCTGGGATATCCGCTCTACCTTTGGCCTCGTAACAACGCCCGCCCGCATTGTTGGTCAGCGGGCAGACAGAGATCTAGTCTTAGTTAGCTGTCGGTTCAATTTGTAGAGCGACGCTTCCTGATCTTCGGCTTTCATATGCGTCGCTCCCAGGCCTTCCACGGTGGGCCTGGATTGCAACCGACAGCTCATCCGTCAGTTGTTTAATCTCGTTTTTTTAGTGGGCAGCGAGAACGTGCCCAGAGCTTCCTCAGCGCGCGTTTTCGGTTGAGCACACTTAGCTCTCTCGTAGCAGCTCGTCTCTGCGATTCGTCAGAGGGACGATCGTAGAGGCCGTTGAGGGCTTCTTGTATTGATTTTGTGATTCTAGTTGCAGCGGCCTCTACGTCGTCCGCTGAGTTGATCTCTATGTGTATGCTAGGTCTCTGCAGTGTTGCTGGTAGAGCCTCAGTTGATCTTAGTGTTAAGGCTCTGGGCAGCGTCGTCACTGCCTTGAGGCCAGGGTAATCAGTATCGGGAGGTGCTGAGAACTCAGGTCGCCAGCACCTCTACCACTATCGGGCAGTTGACGTTCCTAGCGAGCACGATGTCCAGTACATCCGGACGTTTTCTGTGGTCAGCCGGAACGTGTGTGGGCCTCCTCGGGACCTAATACGTCGTAGTTGTTACGTTCTGCGTCTTCGTAGAGTTCACGACCCGGCGGGTGATCATTCTAGATCCCCAGGCCGGGTGTTTTGCATTAGGTCCCCGCGATGATGGTAGGTGCTGTGCCTTCCATGATCGTCCGGATGTCTGAGGTAAAATGGGTCCCTGGCGGGCGGTATGCTGCGAAGATCCTTAGTTCATCGCCCGCCGCCTCCATTTTATGCCGATAGAGCGCGTCGATTGGTATGACGGTAATTCAAGCTCTGGGTGGACGATGTCCTTTCTCACTAGAACCGCCGTGCCTCTATAGGCGGTTCCTGAGCATTGACCTCGTCCTCCTGTAAATTTGGTAGTTGGGCATCTTGATGTGCGTAGATGGCTCAACTTTGTCTCTCCAGCAAGATTATGTGAATGTCTTGATGTTGAGCGACAGTACGGAGTTCATGGAGCTTCTGCTGGATACCGTCCGGGTTCCAGTAGAGCAGGCGCAGGTTCATATTATTCGCCGCCACCGTAGTGCCGAGCCAGTAGCTGCGCTAGTGCCCTCATCACTGCGGTTATAGGGTCGGTGCCGGCTCTGATGTCGGCCAGAACTTGGCTACCGACCTCGATGGCGATGCCAACCAGCCTCTGGATAGCGTCCATGGTGTCTGTGTTGGCGGTTGGCTGTCTGAATGTTGTAGTTGGTACTAGTCTCGGCTGGGTTTTTATTTCTTTTCTTATGGTAGAGCGCGCTCTATGAGTAGAGCGGGCTCTATTTTCAGATAGAGCCCTTTCTGGCGCTCTACCATCGGTGGATTTCTTTGCTTCTCTCCTGGTAACCTGCGCCTGCGAGGCTATCGTTACCATTGGGGTAGGGTTGAGGTTGCAGCCTGAGGAGGCTGCTCCTTTCTCTTCTTTTCCCCGCTTCCTCTTCTTGGAGGCTGACGCTCCGTGGCGTCGTTAGCGAGGCTGCAAATCGCCCGGTGGTTGCCCTTACTGTGACGGGTTCCACCGTTTCCATTGGTGTTACGGGGGCGGGGGGGGGCTGTTTGCCTCCCCCTCCCTCTGATGGTTGCCCACCCGTCTGGTTGGATCTCAACCGTTCTCGGGCGACTCTGGGGGACCCTCCTCGGGTCCTCCGGAAGCAGTCCCGGCAGGGTAATCCCCTGCTTCCTCGCAACCCTCCTCAGGACTGGGCAGCGACGGTCGTTTGCAGTATGGCCTTTGGCGCAATTAGCGCATGTAGGCTCTTCGTCCCTACCCTAGGGCATTGGCTTGCGGCGTGTTCCCCAGCGCAGACACCTAATGGTGGTCTGTGGCAGTTGGTTGAGGCGTGGCCAAAAGCCTGGCAGCGGTGGCATTGGGCCGGTCCCACTCGTCCTTGCCAGGCTTCTGAGCGACCCCCTCATGTAGAGGTTCGTCGATTTTGTACAGCATATTGAGTTGTTCTAAACAGGTGGTCCAGCTGCGCATGGTAGAGGCATCAGGTCTGCCCCTACGGGGTGGGATTGCCCTCACATATTTAATGGAATCCTCTGGCCTGATAGCCTCTTCTATTTTGACAGTATCCGTGCCACTGGCAGCCCCGGATGCCACCTTCTTAGTGGGCTTCTCTACCGGGGTGTAGCAGTACCAGGACAATTCTGGTACCTTTTCGGTGAGTTCGGTTAGGTATTTTTGAATTGCCCGGAATTCTTCCGGGCTCTGTGGGGTGAATCGAACCCCCTTCCCGAACGGACGGGCGTTAGGAGGCTGTCCGAGCTTCTTATTCAATATTTCGAAATGCCTCGTCCAATCCGGGAGGCATTCTACTATAATGGGCGGGTGGCGCGCCTTTTCTACCTCCTGTTGAGGTTGTGGCGCTTCTGGTGTCTTTGACCTGGGTACTGCTGGCATCGCTGCCAGTTGGGCATAACTGGTCGAGGGCCTTTGTCCATCGTCATGTGGTAGGCCTGATGGATTTGACATGGATTGTCCAGCGGTGGCAATCGTTGCGTAGGATGTTGTGTCCCAACCGTGGGACTCCTCTCCTCCCTGCACAAACTCGAACTCGGCTGCGTCCATGTTGCTCCTGCGGCCGGGTGAGGAGGGGGGGGTTGGTTTCAGAGGGGACGGCGACTTCGGCGGTGAGGCGTATGTTCTAAATCCTTCCCCGGTTGGGCTGTCTTCGTCCTCCGATCCGGACGAGGAGGATGACGATGACGAAGATGATGAGTTTCCGACGCATTGTTTCTTTTCGTAAAGTGATGCGTCGGTTTCCGGCGGAGTATGCCTGCGTGCGGTTTTCTTGCCCCGCTGTGGTAGGGGCGCCGGTTCCCGATCACTCGTGCGCTCAGGCACGGTGGGCGTGAGCGCGGCGCTCGTTGCGGGTTCCTTGTTCGGCGACGCAGGTTTTCTGGTAGGTATTTGGCTGAAGGTGCCTACGACCCTGGAACGCTCCGGGTTCGATAGGTCCCTCACCATTAGTGGACGATCAATACCCGGGTCTGTC